>SMSQ01025979.1:78985-163843 GCA_019453375.1 Ctenoplectra terminalis
AAAAATTCATTAATTTATCTAATAAATAAATAATCAAAGTCCTAATTTTGACCAATGATTAGTAATGATTAGACTGTCGATTTCCATGCATTTGTAGGAAATTTAAACGTGCAAAATTGGGCAGAATGCACAAAATATCTAAATTATAGTTCTATAAAAGTTGTTTTATTCTACTACACTCCCAAAAATTCGCAGTTCGTTAATAACCCGATTCACAGGATGATTCGGTAAATCTACGGTTAATTTTCCTCCGTTCTCGGTTCGATTTACGATCTTCCACGCCGAATTTTCAGCCGAACGTCTCCCAATTCCTCGAAAGAATTCATTCCCTCATAGATATCGCGTTTATTAACGTTATGCTTGTCCCGGCGTGAAAATCTCGAGCACGAGAGCATGAAGCACCCGTGTGCAACTGTAGGATATTAATACGAGACGCGTCAGTGCGTGCACCTCGTCGATGCACCTTAGCGCAGTTAGATGCACCTTTAGTGCGGCTATAGAAGCGGCAATATAGCGTTCCACGCAATTTCTCATTGGTTTAGTGAGCGTGACGAAGGACCGATATAGGAAAGCTTCGTTTATTAATAGAATGATAAACAAGTCGGACGCGGATGCCGAAATTAGATGTAGGTTACGAGGAGGAAGACGGTGGATCGGTGGAAGATAAAAATTGGTCTGCCAGGCAGATTCGCGAGCCCGATAAAAATATTGTGAGCTTTTGCGCGGACCGTGCGACGCCGAGGTGGGATTTGGAGAGGAAAAAAAAATATAGAGAGAAATAAAGAGGAAGAAATCGAAGCATGGACGAAGCTGGGATTTGCGGGTTATTTTAAAGAGCGTTCGAAGTTTTGAGAAAGGATTCTGTGCATTTAAAATTTATTTAAGATCGTTGTTGATTGTAGGATAGTTGATTCTATTGCATACTTGGATTTTATTAATATTCGAGTTGAAAATATACAAGTTGGTGATTTGTTTAATTTTGTGAAAGAAATTATTGTAATTTTTGAAGATATTATCGATGCATGTTTAGTGATAGTATCGCGATAAAGGTATTCAGGAATTGGAAGAAGTCTGTTTGAAATTTTCGGGAATTTCGACATTGTAGTCGCTGGCTTAAGTATCGCTTTAAATTATACATGACGCAGATCTTGTTGAACGTGATTTACGTCGCAGAAAAAATGCGCTGATGTTAGTTATGTATCGCAACGAATAATTCGTTAAATTACAGGGGATAAAACGTGGCGATAAATTTGAAAGAATTATGTACCCTACCAATTTAAAATGTTCGCGTATGTTTTTGTTTATCATTGTATTTATAGGCGAATAAATCAGTGATTGTTACCGATTTGTAAATTTATTATCAAAATTACCGGTGAAATATCGTCCTCCGTTTGGATCGCGTACAAAAATCAGGATAGATACACATTGCGTATAATTTCCAAATCTCCTTGCTACGAACTCTACGTTTCGTTTAATAATTCAATCACAGTACCCAATTGAATCAATTTTTATTCAACTATTCAATTTCGATTGCAAAATCATGAGAAATTTATTTAACCCCAAGTTCCCTTAAAAAAAAATACCTATTTCTCCATTCACCCCGATTTCTAAAACTACCCTTACGAACGAACCAGCCAACCAACCCTACAATTCAACACCAACTACTTCCTCTCAAACACTCTATTACCCCATACACGCAACAATGCACCGAACCTACCCCAATACCGATGAAATTGGATAATCATGTCGGGCCGGTCCATTTAACGACGGCATAAATCACTTGTCGCTCGAAACAACGTTGCAGCCCCCGCGACAAAGCTTAAATCGGGACGATAAAGTTTCGCGTGCGGCCCCTGAGGCGAATCCGTGTTCAGACACCGACTTACCCAGGTTGGACGAGATTTATCGGTGAAGAAAGTTGCGCCAGTTCCGCGGCGGTGTTCCCTGTAAATCACTGTCATCGAATATTATTTACTTGGTGCGGGAGGGTCGGCCTGTTCCCCTTTGCTGGCGGACTCCATTTCAGCGGCAGCAAAGCGGAAAAAGACACACCCTCGGCCAACACTCTTGCCACGTCGGACACTTCCTCGGCCAAAAAGGAACACTGCCGACTCTGGAAGCCGTTCCCTTGTCCGTTGCACCGTTTCCTCCGCCTCCGTGCACGCTCGAGCACACGTTCGCCGCTCTCTTCCGTGAGCGAGCTACGCGAGGCGGTGATATATGCCTACCGGCGAAGATAAAACAGTACACGAGGAGGGACGCGCTCTTGGGAACAGAAATATTTGCAAATGGTTAGTCGATCTTGTTAAGTGGCTTTGCCTCACCGTTACCGACACGTGTACTCGTGTTACGCGCTGTGGGATTGCCGATAGCGTTGCTCGATTAATCGCGAAGGGGAGTTCGGGGTGTATCGGAGAATTTCGTAGGGCGTGAATTGTTTGGAAGAAGGTTTTGAACGACTGTAGAAATTGGAAAAGATGTTAGGATATTGGTAATCCTTTGATTGCTGGTTAACCCTTTACCAATTCGAATTTTGTTCGCTTACCGGGGAAAGAGAAAGAATTGATTATGATTTATTGATTAAAAATTTTTGAATTAATAATTGATATAAATGAACTGTCTGGTATCAGTACGGTGGTGCAGTAACAATGGTAGAGTAAAAATTCATATTTTTGAGACTATGATAAAAAACGTAGAACTTGGATGCAAAATTATTTCACTCAACAAGTATTATAGGAAGCGCTATAATTTTGATATTTTGTATATCTTTTGTACAATTTTGCATTTTATATTTCCCAGAGAGCGCTAAAAAATTCATAGCGTGTACTGATAACTGAGTATAGTAAAGTAAAAAAAAATACAGATACATGTGTAGCTTTTTAATTAAATGGTACTGTAGATTGTGAAAGAAATGGAAATATTTGATTGATATTTGAGTGAACGATTTTTGTATTATATTACAAACACGTATTTGCAAGAGGAAAGTCGATGAATATTTCAGTTTGCTTCTAATTACGAGTAAAGCGTCAGACATATTACACATCCATCCAGCGAGCATATTTCATCTGTCAAGAGAACTTATAGTTCACTCATTGCGCTTTTAGTAACCTGATACGTGGGGTTAATTATATACAAATTATTTTATGTAATTAAGTGGGTGTACGTCGCGCGGCGTACATTTATAATCGAAACGGAGATTAAGCGGCCTCGCCGTTGGATTTCAACGTCGAAATCGTGGTAGGCGGTCGCTCGGTCGTAGAAACGAAAGGTGCCGGGCTAAATTTAAATTCCAAACATCCGCGATACCGGGTTCGAAAAAAAGACTGGCCACCGATGTGGATTTTAGAGAGAGCCTCGTCGAGTGAATCTGTCGGTGGAGAATTTTCTCTCTCTCTCTCTCTCTCTCTCTCTCTTTCTTTTTCTCTTTTTCGTTCCACGAACATACTCGTTTCGTCGAGCTCTTCGCACCCCTGTATATTTTTTTTTCTTTGACTTCGATTTCAGAGTCAGCGATTTGGAATCTGTATCCAGGCTTTGAACTTCTTCTTTTTCTTCTGGGAAAAATATCGTTTGCGAATTTTGTTATTTGTTTAAAAGAGATTTCGAGGGAACCAGGAAATCGTTTTCAGTGATCTTTTTTTTCTTCTTTCAGCGAAATTAAAAATAGATTTTCTTAGGAATTTTTTTTTTCTTTTTTTTTTTTTTTTTAACACAGCAAAAAATTTGAGTATATTTTCTTAAAAGTGTTTTGCGTTGAATGTAATAAATAGTGAAAAACATTTTTTTATTATTCTTTTAAAAAAATGTTGCAAAGCAGCGCTTATATTTTTATTTCAATTTAAAACATTGGGTCTTGAAATATTTTCTTAATCAAACGTTATCGAATCGTTCCCTTTTACGTATTTTATATGTGTTTTTATTGATTGTCAAAGGATAATGTTGTTTTAGATGAAAGAATAAAGCGTGAAACCTGTTTTAAAATATTTAAAATCGTTTTTTTTAACGATTCGTATCAGGTGGCGAGAGGATAATTAAAGCGCGAACTTCATGGAAACACTTAAGTAGCCATTAAGTAGCGGACGGTGTTTAAATTTGAGCTTGAAGTACTGATTAAAACAATCAGTAAGCGTCTCGACGCTCGCCGCAAATGGAATACCTGTTGCTTTTAACTACCTCCCACATCGAGCACCAATTCACCGACGACGACTTTACAGACTCTTGTATCGCGCTCAGAATCTTGGCACATTCGTTAAGTCTAAAATACACGGGGGAGACTTGTCCCTCTGTCTGTTTGTTTATTTAACAGAGCAAAATATTCGCGATGTTACACTACATTGTAGAGAATTGTTGAAAGCTTCCGCAATGTCTATTTCCACACTGCGATCACGTTTCCATGAAATGAATTTATGGGTTGCTCTTTTTTTTCAATTTCAAATTCAGAAAGTGTAAAAAGAAAAAAAAAAGAAACGCTTAAAATTATTATTAAAAATTAGTATTACAAACGCAACCAATATTCTACGTTTTTTTTTTTTATAATCGACACACAAAATTATGGAATTTATTTTTAAATTTCCAATTGTTGCATGAACTTAAGTAAAAATAAGAGTGACCACGGTGGCTTATTTTAAGAATAATTCAAGAAAGCTACAGAATTTTGTTAGCAAATAGTAATTATTCCACAGCGTGGTACAATATAAATAAAAATGAATGGAATTTAAATATTTTTCTATAATTAGATCATCGGATTAATCTTATAGTAATCAGAGAACTAATTTATACTCTTCGTTTGCAATCGCAATTTGTTCTCGATACGGAAGCGTAACCGGAAGTTCTCGGAGGGTTCGCGATTATAAATTCGCATCCCTTTCGCGTCGACGAGAGTTTGTTCAAAGGGTCGGGCTCCCAGAACGCGTCAACGTGCGTGCGAATTAACCGTAACTCTGTTTGCGTGCGGTGAACGCGGTTAACCTTAACTCTGAAATTCGCGTGACGCTGCGTGAAATCGAGTTTCAAAGCCGCCGCCAGATTGTTCCTCGGATGCGACTATTTTTCCGCAAATATTTGCGAGTATCAGACATCGAAAATTAGAACAGGATCCTGTGCTCGGAGATTCTTCGTAACGAGAAGAATCCGACGTCGATGCGGACAGGTTCGAGGAACTTAAATATTTCTTGATCCAATAGAACGTTAACCAAGTTAAAATTAACGCCACAGAAAAGTAGTCCACATCGATCCGACCAATTTCTTTTTCTAAAATAGATATGTCTTATTTTCATATTTAAGAAGCTGCGAAGTATTCCTGTTTTCCAAAATTCCCTCCACCGTTCCATAATTTATGTTTTTAAAATTAGAGAACCTAGCGGAGGCTATTAAATCGTCAATCCGGAATCTATAAACTTCTTCATGCAACACTAAAATTCTAAACACATAAATTCTTGCGAAACCCAACTCAGAGATATGTACGTTTGGCCCATATACACGCCAGTGGCTATAAAAATGATCCTTTAACTAATTTTTCATTCATATTGTACTCCACCCGTCATCTTTCTTCACGAAAATACTTAAAAATCGAATTCTCTAAAGCCACCCAGAAGAATATTTTCCAGTGTGATCAAAGTCTAGGAAAAAATTTATCTTTCACTTATCTCGTGTCCCATTAATCTATTTCTTTTTCCACGAAAATACTTCAATCCTTTAGCAACACCCGGAAGAATATTTCCCAATGCGATCCAAGTCCAGATAAAGTCCAGAAAAAAATTAATTTTCCACTTATTTTGTACTTCATCCATCCACTTAAAAATCGAATCCATAAGAAACATCAATTTAATCAAAATCCAGAAAAAATTAATCTCTCACTTTATATTCAACGAACCTACTTTTACCATAAAAATAATGAAAAATTCTCCGGTCTCACCGCAAAAAAATATTTTCCAAAAACAGAAAAAAAAAAAAAAATCTGTTTCATAACCACCAGCACCCACCGCATCCTCTTCCGTCCACAATCTTAATACGACGTTAAATAATACGCATCCGTCTGCCGTTTCACCCCTTTCCGTTCACCCCACGGTGTCCTCGCTCTTCCTCTCCTCCTTTCAGTTTGGTCTGCGCGGTTCCAAACACCGTCCATACGTTATGCACGCTACGTGCGGTAACCAGCAACATGGCTAAGATCCAGAGAGTGTTTCCGCTATATTAAGACCGCCTTATATAACGTTCAGTCATATCCGCGCGGCTCTCTGTATGAACCTTTAATATGCGCGAGCGGCCGCTACTTCCTGAGCGGACCACTGGACGTCGTAGCGCAAAAGTGGTCGCTTAATTAGATTTTCCGAGAAACCCCCTGGCGGGCGGATCTTGCCGCATGGCGGAGGACACGGATCGCGGGCCGACTTCCGGTTAAGCGCGTCAAAGATAGCTGTCGCGCGGCAGACAGCTGATTTCGCTGTTGAAAGCGAGACGCTTGACCGTTGAGCATATATTCTCGACTTCGTGTGAAGTCTGGGTATTAAGAAGTATGAGGAAGCGGTTAGAAGGGTTTGCCTCGCTAAGATCGTGTAGCGTTCTATGGTTAGAATGGTTCTGCTTCGGGGAAACCGAAGCGTGTCGAGAGCTGGGTTTTTGGGTAGGCATGTTAATGGGGGTTGAGCGTGAGCTGTTTGTACGTGGATGATTAGATTCGGGTTGGTTAGTTGTGCGGAGTAAATTAATTCCATTCATTGCTTCGTGAAGGTGTTATATAAAGAAGAAGAAAGAAATAAATCAAAATTCTGAAAACGATACTTCAGAGTCATGGAATAAATAATGTTTAATTATAGTTTGAAGCAAACATGTCTGGTTTTAAACAAAGAAATAAATAAAAAATTCTGGAAACTATATTTCAGAGTCGTAGAATGAATGATATTTAATTATAATTTGAGGACCATAGAGGACCATTGAAGACCATTTTTTTTAAATTTAAAATACTCTTAAACGATTCCTGTGCACCTATTTTTAAAATTCGTGTATCTTTGGTCCCAACGGATTGTTTCTTTTTTATACTGTGTTATATCAATGTATTACCTTTTGGTTAGTATATAGTATAACAATTAGAAAATTGACGAAAAGGGACTTGTATCTATCCCCTGTAGTCTTCATTTACGTAGCCATCGGAAGTCATCCTAGAGCTAGTTCGCCGACAGTCGAACATCCGTCGCGCGGGAAACGACGGTCGTGGCGATCGTAGAAATTTACGAGTGGCGGTAGCTTTTGGGAAGCCAGTCGTATTTTAACTTGACAATTCTACCGGTGGCAAGAGAGTGTCCAAATAATTAGCGGTCAACCGAAGCCGCTAATTTGCGCGTCTAACGCGACACTAATCGTCCGATTGTTCCTATGGACGTACGATTTCTCACGACTCTCTTTAATAGAACAGTAAAGTAGAAAAAGATAAAATAAAATTTAATCGATATAAATACGTGGCGTTATACACTGCCAATATAAAAATCAAGCAACACGAATAAGTGAAACCAACACTATTCCTCAAAAAAGATATTCCAAACGATTCTCGATTTTCAAGCAGATTTTACCAGTTCCTTTCCACAGGCGATGAAATGATTTAAAAAAAAAAAGAAGATCAACTAACAGTCAGATTCCCTTCTCTGGCTTTCCTCGAATCCTGAAATTGTTTGTTCTTTCCCGATTACCAGCTACGCGACTTCTCGCAGCCGCGACGCTCGGTTTGTTTGAGTTGGCGCCGCGGCGCGCGTTGCACCATGGAAATTGCAAATATGTTCAGTCCACCGGGCAATCGTCCGGAAAGAAAATATCCAGATGGGCCTGGTCTGAACATTCTTAACATTCGAAATATTATTTTTTCGCTATTCCAATTCTAAATAAAGCTACGGATTGAAAAAACAAAAAGATTGACTCAAACAACAAATTCCATTGATCGCCTACGAAATTTTAATTCGTAAGGATTCGCATAAAATAAAAAATAACATAAATAATACACAAACAATTAATCTACGATAAAATAGATGCATTAACGTTAGTAGCTTCTTTTTAATTTTCTTGCTGCGAATGATTGATAATAAGATAGATAAATTAATTAAAAAGCAAAACGTTATCAAAATTTTCCACGTAAACAGCTAGGCATGAATGTTCCGATGGGAAATTTGCCGAGTATAGATCGACAATGTAGACGCTAACCTCCTCTCTCCTGGTTACAACCTTAATATTGCAAATGGCCGCCATTCATAACTCGGTTCGCCCGACAAATTGGACCCTTTTGACCGCGTTCGAGTCTCGAAGCATCGAATAACGCGAAAGCCAGGCCGAAACAACAATACCCGGGGATAAATCCCATTTTTCAATGCGATAAAAGGAATAAAAGACACCCTTCTTTATTGGATTCTAATCCTGGTTCGGAATACATGGGACGATTGCCGTTTAAATCAAGCTTAAGTCTAGGATAAAATACGGATGAAAATACGGGAAAACACGATTCGAGCGGATAGGTGAGTCTGGTGAATTCGACGTCCTTCGAGGATAAAGACGGATGGTCGTTGCCAAAAACGAGGAATAATTCAGCGTGAATTATTTAGAGAGGCAGCGACGGCCGATAAAATCGCGAGACCAAAGGACAGGGAAACGTAACGACAGGAATGAAGAAGTCATTGGTATACGCAATTTATATCTCGCATGTTTACGACATTCATACGTCACGAACGTCCGTGAACAACGCGGTGAAGCTTCGTTGAATTATTGCGACGCTTGGCCACTTGCGTTCGCTAAGGATCAAAGCGCGTTCCGTAAGAAAATCTGTCTTTTGGTGATCTTGGGAAAACTTGTGGCGAGGAAGTTCATGTTCGAATAGAAAATGATTATAGAAAGGAGAATATAACAGGGATCTAAGATCGACAAATCGATCGAATTAAAATTGATTGGATGTGAATTTTTTTTGTTAAATCGTAATTAAGATTGAAATTAGCTGTTCGAAATTTAGTTTGACTATTTGCGAGTAGTCTTGCGACGGCAGCTGTCTGATCTACCGCGCACGTAAGAAACATCCGCATCGATGTTTTTTCTGTGTTTTATGCAGTTAAAAGTATAACACATTTCACGTGGAAGATATTTATATATTTAGTTACTGATATTACTTTAAAGGAAGCTTCAAATTGGAAATTACTAAAGTAACATCTATCAGTTCGATAAAAAGATCATGCGATAATAGCCAAACCATGCAATCTTATTTTCCATAATAAATCAAGTTTCATTTTTACTAATTCACAAAATGTTAATTCAAAATATCCATTTGATAACTAAATAAATATTTTAACTAAATTTCACAGCCTCTTTTCTTTTCCTTTTAACTTTCGAAGCTTGAAACAATTGGGAGCAAATTTTGCTTGACGATTCCACGACATTTCTTATCTCTTAACATATTTTGCGCCGCGTTACTTAATTTTCGTTTAAAGAATTAGTCGAACGTCAAAATCAATTAGTCAAATTATGTCGGTTATATTTTATTCGCGAATCGTGATTCCCGAACGACAAATTAATCGGTCAAAAATGAATTCATCGAATCGCATTATCTTGCGACAATCTTCGTTACGCGTTGATCGCGACGATCGACGACGGAACCGTCGCGGCAGGCTAAAAATCGGCGCGAGTGTCGTCGACGATTTGAATCGAAGCTGAAAGTTCGAGCGGGGCCGAATCGCGTTGCTTCTGCGGTCTAATTCGAAACACGAAAATCGTACCTGATGATTCGGCGGCCAGGCGGAACGTGATCGAACGATTTATCACCGTGCGGAATGTCACTTGCCGTTCGTCGATGGGTCAATTAGAAAATCCGTGAAAGCTGAAGCGAGGGTGGACGCCTTGATGCGAACTGACTGCGATGGTTTCATTCAAGAAGGCGTCGGCGGTCGTCGCGACGCCCCTCGCGCAAGCGCCACGACGACGATCTTTTTTCTTTCTTCCTCCTTTCGACGCACGCGCGCGCGCACACCGACGCTCGCGTCGCGTACCGATTTATTTGGATTAATTGAAATATACCCTCGATATTAATAGGCAGGAAACGTCACCGATCTTGGTCCCGTCGTGGAGAAAAAGAGATCCGTGCGTTTCAATTAGCGATGACCATTACGAGCCTCGGGATCGTTCTCCCTTTTCGCGTTTCAACATTTTCTGCATAATCTTCGATAATGTTTCGTATAAAGTTTTACTTCGTTCTTTGTCTGATACTTAGTCACCGTTCGACTTTGGATTTTTACGCGAATAGTTAAAAAAGTATCATCTAGATAGAGAATTGTTTTGTGCGCTAAATGTTGCAACCAGTAGTGTATTTTTGCGTTTATTTGTATATTTTTGGTTACGTGTATTGCACGTATTTTTGAGCCTGAAAATTTCTCATTAATGTATAAAGATTCGCTGTCTAGGTAGAATTGATACTGCGACGAAGTTCGAAGATTGGAACTTCAGTTGAAGCACGATACTTGCCATGTCCCAGTTCCCACTTTCTCTTCGACTTTGGTTACAAGCGAACGAAGACACTGCGTACCGATTATGAAAAGAAGAAGAAAGTTCACGGTGGATGGAATGTAGAAGGAGTCGAACGCCCCTAGAAGCTTCTGCCGGTCAAAAATAGACATGGAATGACACGGGGAAGCGGATACCGTAATATTTTAGTGTCACCGAAATAAAACTGGGAGCCATCTGGCCAATTATACGAATGCATAAATCCGAACTGAATACCGGACGAGAAAACAAACTGGTCGCGTTTCGTCCCGATTTACGACTTCGAATCGATCGATCCTGCCGGTCAGAAATCGGGCGACACTTCCAAGTTGCATCGATGTTCGAGCAACACGGTTGCGATTAAAGGATTCAGCGAGAGAAATTATATAACACGCTCGCAAATTACGCGCTAAGGATCCACGGTCTTTGAAGTTGCGCTCTTTGAAGTCGACAAAAATAGTAGGTCGGAATTAAATTAATGGCGCCAAAAGTTTATCATTTATGATTGAAATTGGTATTGAGATGTTTGATAATTTCAATAATTATAAGTATTTAAAGTCGATGCGGAAATGTGACGCGAAAATTAAACGGATTGGACGCTTTCCTGTCTTTAAGATTTAATAATTTTATTGTCGCGAAACCGACGTCAACGACTTACTAAATGCGTATGGAAAAGGAACATCAGAGATCGGAATATCGTGGCGGATAAGCATCGCAGGCGTCGCGACGCTCGACCTGTTGAGCGACACGCGAGGAAAATTCTGCCGGACGGGTTTCCGTTTGAACGTGTCCGATGCTACGTGCTTTCCTACTTAAAATCGTACTTCGTGCTCTGAAGAGGGTCGAGAAGATCGCTCTGCAAATAAATCAGATACGCTAACGAGCCTCTGCTGTGTCTTGGATCGTACAACCTTGCTCGAGATCCTTTTTAAAATTAGTTCTGCTAGCTGTTCATCGGGGATCGTCGTGAATCATTTCCAAGTTGTCGATATCAGCTTTGGGAGGCTTCCTTTCTGTTTAATCAGCAACGCGTGTCCATAATTTATTCCGTTTAATCAGCAACGCGTGTCTATAATTTATTCCGTTTAATCAGCAACGCGTGTCTATAATTTATTAACGGTTTATCAACGAGTATTTCAAAAATGTGACCGATGAATTATTTTTATCTCAGGCTTCGAAGAACTGTAATCAAAATTATTCGTTGTTAGAATCTGTTCTTGAGAGCTAGAATTCATAAAATTCTCTATTTTTTTAAGGAGAAGAAGAAGAAGAATCGTTAGAACGTTAATTAACTTCATTTCGGAAATTGTTTACAATTTTCTCGAAGCGTACCCCGTCCTTAATAACATCGGACGAAAATATCGGTGCGCCAAATCCGTTCAAACTATTGTTTCCCTGTCATATCAAACAACGCACCGTTTAACCGGGTCCACGATCCACGTAACTGTCTGCGATACGTTGACAGACATTATCCTACAATTGTCGCGTGTCGACAACAACCGTGATACATCATGGAAACAAACAATATGTTATTCTCAACTCTATGCATAATTCACCGAGAATATATTCGATGGAAAGAAATACCGCCCATAATTTCGGGTTCGTTACCGTAAATTCTGAAACTGATCATCCGAACAAAAATATTTCTCTACATCATGCGATTCTAAATTTTACAATTCAAAGAATCAATTCCTGGGATCGTATTTTATAACATATAGGAAAAATAACTTGACGTTTCTATTCTTTTTATTCTTTTTACTCTTTTTACTCTTTTTATTCTTTTTATTCTTTTTACTCTTTTTACTCTTTTTACTCTTTTTACTCTTTTTATTCTTTTTATTCTTTTTATTCCCTAGCTAAAATTATCACTCACTTTTCTCCATCCCTATGAATCACACTTCCTATTTTCAACACTATTTTACTTTTTTCTCTTCCAGTTGTTTCAACTTCCTACTGTCAATATTCTTAACGCGAAGAAGTTAGCCGTGCAAAGGGTACTTCCGCTTCTGCGACGCCGCGTTTCCGGCGCCCCTCCAACGTTAAAGAGGTCAGTCGGTGCGCGGGCATCGGAGAATCGGAAAAGAGTACGCGAAACCGGGTGAGAGCAAAGGATCGCGCACACAAGGTAAGGCAAGGGAAAGACGTCTATTTCCGAACGAGCGTCGCTCCAAATTTAAACGACGCCACCCGCCTCCGGTGGCTTCCACTTCCTCCCATCGCATCACTTTCGTTAAGCTGCTCTTCATCACGCCGTGCGTTCATTAAGCTCTAAGAACTACTCCTCGCCCGCTTAGGACATTGCCCTTCTCACCCCCTCGAACTCGAGTTTTCCCGCGTCGGATGTACGCGTGCACCTCCGTCTTCTTCTTTTGGCAGCAAATTTAGTGGTTCGACGATTGGTATTGCATTCTACGCGTATAATGTTTCACGGTTGTATTTTTGAGCGCGTTTTATCAGACTAAATTGGGTCCAGCGCGCGAGAAATACTCGACGCTTCATTTCTTTTCAATTCTTGAAACATCGAACTTGTCGCGATGAAAAATTTTTCCTTCGTCGATATAATTTTTTTTTCCGCCTTTATCGTGGCTGCGTTACACGCGTCGCGGAGGAACGAACGCGGTGATAAATTGAGTTGCGCAAAACGTTCGGTTTATTTATACTTTAATCGCGCGTAGATAAATTTTTGTTACTTTTGCGTCACATTGATAATTTATTTCCTCCGCGATGGAGACTCAGACTGGAAGAGAACCAGGGAGTACCGACTAAACTTTTTGGTACACGTCACGCTATCTGTTAACTGGTTGCTCAAGTTTTTAGAGAAACTAGTCGGTAAAACAGTCACGTTAAAATTTTTTTTTNTTTTGTAGAAAACTGCGTGATAAGTACACCAATAATCTTGCAATGTCGAAATGTTGCCGATTCATACAGGGGGGCACGAAGGGGACTGTCCGGAGCAAGTTCTTCCGAATTAATTACGCTCGTTATTGGTCAACAGTCTTTTTTTTCTTTTCGCGCCTCTCCTGGTCCGAACAGCCTCCGAGAGGCCCGAGTTATTGTGTTTTGCTGTTTCTAGCAAGCCAGAGCAGTGAACAACGAACATCATTATTTTTTTTTTTTTTCTTTCCTATGTGGTACGATTGGTACAATTCTACTGTATAAAAAACCGTTTATTTTGGCCGCGAGTCGCAGACATGCTGGAAGGGTACGCGAGATTCGTCGCACGATCGAGGTAACAAAAAAAAAGAGAAAAAAAATAGAAAAAAAAAAGAAGAGACAATCGAGCAGGAGGAACAGGTGCGTTAAAGGTATCCTCCCTGGCGCGCCTTTTCGAATCTCGCGCCGCTTCGAGCGCTCCCTGCTGACCACGTGGCCAGCGCGACTTTCGAATTACTTGAACCGTTTCTCTTTTTTCTTGAGATGATTTGTATTTTTGTATTTTTTTTTTTATTATTATTATTATGTTTTTTTTTTGGTAGAAGCGATCTACTACTTTAAATGACACTGTTCCTACAACATCGATCGATTACCTTGAAAAAAGTTTCTCCAATTTCTCGCTCGCATATTTTCTTTTTTCTCTCTTCCCTGCTCGTACATCACGACGACAACGAAACGATGATTATTCGACTCGAATGACATACGTTGGCTAGTGGTTCTTTTTCCCATTACACGTCTTTTTTTTTATTTTTATTTTATTATTTTTTTTTTTTTTTCTCAATCTTTCAGTCGCACGTGTTTCCATTCTCTCTTTTCACGCACGCATGCACGCATCCTCTGTCATTTTTCTTTTGGTACATCTTCTCTCTACAAGATCTTCGCCTGGTTTATTCATTCGCTCCGTTCGAATCCTTCCAATCGGTACCAAAAGATCACCCCATAAGACACTGCGTCCCCGAGAAACCACGAGACGGTCAAAAAAATTTTGATTCTCAGATTTGCATCCATATCAGTCTGCGGGTCTGTGCATTGATTCGTTTTCAACTCCCCGTATTTCGACCTACCATTTTTTATTTTTTATTTTTTATTTTTTTTTTTTTTCTTTCCTTTTCGGTTACCTAACAACGTAAACAAATGAAAAAAAGAACATAATTTATATACCACGGCGAGCAGGGTCCAGAGGACATCGGATGGCACTCTCGTTGCTCCACGATCGGAACAAAGAGATAATAACGAAACGATAAATTTCCTATTGTTTCGATGTGGATGGAGGAACGAGACGCCATATCGAGGTGGATCCCTCCGCCATGGCCGACTAGATACACCAATCTTATCGACGATACGACAATAATTACATCTTCGAGGGAAACCCGAATAGCAAACGTCGAATTTCGCGTAGAAAATGACGGACGCCGATGGTCCGCGAATTTTGGAACACCTCGTGAAATCACAATCGCGCCTATAAAATTCGATCCACCATTTGGATCGCGTCAACGACGAATTGAAACGACCGATCGATTTCATCCTCCGACAGGACGCACGGCTCAGCATGACTAGATGGACCGGAAGCGGCCAGGTTGACGAAGAAATTCGATTTATTGGAACGAATCGTTAACACTCTAATTGGACGATATCGCGAGGATCGTTTCGATGACGATCAACCTGAGTATCAGACGCTTCCGAGAAGACGTACGAACAGCGAGGACAAGACAAACGGGCTTTCGTTCGCATCGACGCCCAAAGCGGCTCTCCTTTTGGACGATTATTTTTGTCGAGGAACAGAGAAATATCTAATCGGTTCGTTTAATAATCCTCTCTCCTAATATACAATTGGTTCTAACTGATTTCATCGACAAGACACGACCATCGAATGTTCTTTTGGAATGTCACTAATCAATAGTCGCGAATTTTCGATCGGGGTAGCCATTTTGTGCGTCAGCGTGTCGATCGTCGATCCAGCGAGCTAAGCCGTTCGTCTGAGCCAGCCGATTTACAGGCTCGTCGAAAGTACGCTCCGAAATCGCAATTTCTGCTAATGGAACATTTTTCTTTTTTCTCTTTTCAATGCCTGACGAGACTAAATCAGCCTGTCGTCGTTCCACACAACCCGATTTCCGGTGATTTTCAGCGAAAGGCCACAATGATCGATCTCGTCGCTCTAGCTGGATCGCCCAAAGAAAGCTCGAGCGTCGCGCAACGAATCGTTTATAAAGATATCGCGATACTCCGCGAATTAATTATTAAAATCGTGCTCGCTAAGAAATTCATTAATCGCCTCGCCACCCGCGGAATTTAAATTACAACTTCGCGTAAACGTTTCTCCGTTTTTTTTTCTCTAGAATTCCGCTCTGGCGATGACCCTTAAAAAATTCGATCTAAGTCGATAACAGTATTTTTCTTTCAGTTTCTTTTTTTTTTTTAATTTAACCGAGGCTTGCACAGGACCCATTTTTTTTTTTTTTTGGATTTAGTCACACCTTTCGTATCTTTTCTCTCTTTTTCTCTTACACGCTCCATTTTTCTTTCTCTCGATCATACATTCGGATACATACACTCAGTCAGACACACATAAAATCTCTCTGTCGCGTCTTCTCGTCGATTGCTCTCTCGTTCAATCGCGAGGGACCACCGTATTCTCGTTAGTCCGCTATTGTTCGTTTTTCGCGTCTCTCATATCTCTCTCTCTCTCTCTCTCTCTTTCTCTCTCGTTATGCTTCTTCGCGTTTCTTCCTCGAACTTTTCTCTTCTTCTTTTTTTTTGTTTCGCTCTCGTTTCGCAACGTTTTCTTTTCTTTACATAGAGAAATACGATTAATCTTCATCACCTAATATTGCATGCGCGTGAACACATTTTTAACGATGGAAAAGAGCCTGCGTCTCTTCGCGGTACAGGGACCACGGTCGAGTGTCGTGTGTAGAACTGCCCGGACATATTTCTCCAAACAACTTCTGTTCTCGTATACGTGTACACGCATAGACAGGTTCATTTATACGTGCACACATATAGGATCGCGACTGTACGCTTTTTCATCGGCATTGGTTTCTTTTTTTTCTTTTTTCTTCCTTTTTTTTTTGTTTTTTTTTTTTTTTTTTTTTTACGCATATATTCGACGCCAAAAACGTGCCTCTGTAACGGTGCTTTTTTTCGATTCGAGTTCTCGAGCGACAACACGAGGTTAATTGGGATCTTTTTTTGTGTTCTTTTTTTTTTTTTTTTTTTGCAAACTCGACGGAACGGTGAACGTGAATTTTAAAATGAATGGAAAACGTCGAGTTGAATTTTTAGGAATTTTTAATTTCATGTAATTAAATCCTCGTATTTTCACGCGGTACAGGAATTGAAAGAGAAAGCTGTCGGTAATTTGTTTGCAATTTTACCCCTTCGTCGTACGGTTTTAAGGATTACAATAATTGGTGACTTCTCATGAGATACTTCAGTAGTTTCGCTCTGTCCCGAGATCGAGAACCGAAGTCGGTGCCACCATTTTTGCTCGTCCACGCGCCAAACACTTGTTAGTTAGTTTCTTTATAAATATACATTTTTTCTTTTTTCTTTTTCGAGAATTAATCGATCTTAGTATGGATTAATAAATGAAGCAACAGAGATAGTTTCGATTTCAAATATTGAATGACTCTCCGTTTGATTGCTGTGGAGGTTCCGTATTTTTGTATTTGGTAAGAAGATTGTACTTTATCGAGGTGTCGAAGGCCT
Organism: Ctenoplectra terminalis; assembly: GCA_019453375.1. Classification (NCBI taxonomy): domain Eukaryota; kingdom Metazoa; phylum Arthropoda; class Insecta; order Hymenoptera; family Apidae; genus Ctenoplectra; species Ctenoplectra terminalis. Next base: position 96,131 of record SMSQ01025979.1, read on the forward strand.
TTCTGGTGATCGTATTTTATAAGAGAAATTAGCGTAGCTGACGCGTAAAGTCTACGTTGAAAGATGATATCAATAAAAATACTATTTTCTTTTTTTTTTTTTTTTNTCTTTTTTCTTTTTCGAGAATTAATCGATCTTAGTATGGATTAATAAATGAAGCAACAGAGATAGTTTCGATTTCAAATATTGAATGACTCTCCGTTTGATTGCTGTGGAGGTTCCGTATTTTTGTATTTGGTAAGAAGATTGTACTTTATCGAGGTGTCGAAGGCCTTTCTGGTGATCGTATTTTATAAGAGAAATTAGCGTAGCTGACGCGTAAAGTCTACGTTGAAAGATGATATCAATAAAAATACTATTTTCTTTTTTTTTTTTTTTTTCTTTCATATTTTACGTATTTTCGTTTGTCTCGTCGCTTTGAGGAAAAATATCAAGGTTGTAAAATATTACGCTGAATCTCTTTCAATCAGGAAAGCACTAATTCAAACTCCTCCTCACAGGAGTTCCATTTTTCTTTCGTACATACCCGTACGAAAGCCTATCTTAAATTAACAATGTCATGGCTATCGAGTAAAAAATCTGAAGCATTCGATGCTGGGCTCAAATCGATAGAATCTATTCGGCACGTACAGGTACCAGCCTTAGAAAATAATTTTTTCCCTTTACCAAACTCTTTCCACTTCTTCTTTTTCTTTTTTCTTATCTTTTTTTTTTCTTTCTTTCTTTCTTTGAGAAAAAAGTTCTCAGGAACACTGTCGATGGCGTACCCAACGGTACGCCCAATTAATAGTACGTCTAACGATACACCTAACACCATAGGCATATCTAAATCTAAAAAAGTTACCGTAAACCCTAACTTCGCCAAGAATCTCCACAGCAATGCGAACGGAGACGATGGTTCCGTGGCTGCTTTCGAGAAAACGGGGGAAACGAAGCCGGTCGTCGACACTCGGTTCGTCGTCAAGGCAGATCTCGTCCTATTTTTGTCAGAAAACTGAAGCCTTATCTATCTGAATAATAATAAAGTAGCGTTATATCAGACATCGTGCGAGCCATTCGAAACACGGCGAGACGCGCCAGCCGATCGAGCGTCGCGACGCTTCGACCGATCGATTTCCGTTTTCCAATAACATCTATGTCCACGACTCGATCATCCCTCTGTGACTTCGATCTTCGACTCGTTACCAATCACTAAAACGTGAATATCGATCTGTTCTCGTGTCGAGAGAGGGAACTCGCTCTTTTTTCTCGCAAAAACGTTACGAAAGCTTCGATCAGCGTTCTTCTTCCTCTTCGACAGGGGGAAAAAAAAAAAAGAAAAGGGGAGGAGGAACGATTCAGTCGATGGACAAGGNTGTTCTGTTTCATGTGTAATTCTGAAGGAGACCTCGTCGAAAAGCGTAACGCGTGTCCCAGGGCGATTTCGTACGGCCCGTCCAACTCGTGTTTATGCGTGGTGTAAGGTTTATTACTTTTTAATCAAGTATATAGAGCATATCATTTTTAGTCATAATAATTATATTGATATTGAACTACCTAACCTAATATTTACAGAGTTTCTTCTTCTTGTTTTTTTTACGCTCTTGGCACTACTTTTCTTTTGTCGCTCTCTTTCATTCCGATCTACCATTTACTCTCCATAGAATCTCGCGCCATCAGTCATTCTGAAAAATCCCTCTTCTTCTCACCCTTTCAACGCATCGCTCTCAATGATATTTCCTCCCCCCCATCTTTTCCTATCTCTTCCACCCCTCGGTGCTCTTCTTTTTTCTTTTTTTTTTTTTCTACGCTTTCACCTGGACCCGCATTCACGCAACGCATGCATAATACAGACAAACGAGACGCATCATTCACACGCGGATACATTCATTTATTTCTAGCGTGAGTGGCGTCCTCCGCTTCTCCACGTTTCCGTTTTGTCGCACGCCTAACCGCGGATCCGCCTGCTCGCCCCTTTAGGCGCGACACGCGGACTTATCGCCAATAAATAATTTACTAAGTCTTTTTCGCAGCGAACAAACTTCCAAAACGATATACATATACATGTACATATACATATACATATATACTCGATGATCAGAATCGTCCCGTTGGTGTGGTTGCGTTGTCAGTTGGCAGTAAACGGGCGCAACACACTGTGTCAGCTTTTTCTCATCACTATAAGTGTGTGTTCCTGTGGCCAGCTTCTTCGATGGCCACCTTGGTATCACTCTTGCTTCAAGTGTTGGCGCACGGTGTCTCGTATTCTCTCCCCCAGAAGATAAAACGCCTGTCTGTCTATGGCTGAACTAACTTTCCCGGCTCGAGCTGGTTCGTGAACGGTGCTTTCGTCGGTCCTCGCTTTCTTTCATTTATTCATTTAATTATCTCGTTTGTTTCATAGGCCTCTCTTATCGTTACTTTCCCTTCTACTGTTATCCTCCTATCTTTTTCCTCTTTCTTTCTCTTATTCTTCCCTCTCGTCTTCCTCTTTGAACACACTTATCTTTGATTTACCTCGTGCCTCCAATGGTCCGCCTCAATTTGCTACCCCCCTGTATGTCTCATTAATTACATACTAACCCTGTCGCGTCTAGAATGCTTTGGAATCGTCTGAGATCTAATGCTAGAGACTGGCCTCGTAGGATTGCCGTTACGCGACGAGCATCGAGCACCGAAAGCACCGAAGGGGAACCGACCCACGAACGCAGCTCGAACCTCTGTGCGTTTCCTCTTCGTCGCTCTTTCATTTTCTCTCGTTCTCGCTGCTTGTCCGCTTCACTCGACGATCAGCCTTCAGGCGAGGACGCTTCTCTTCCGAAACCAGCTGGAGGACCATCCACCGGAGCCCAAAGGAGGAGCAACAGCAACAACAGCAGGAGGAGGAGATGATGGAGAAGGAGGAGGAGGATCGTTCCCCGAATTCTCTCTCGGTCCTCTCTTCTCCGTGTTCCGGGTGTACGTTTTAGCGAGATTCTCCGCGCGCACGCCTTGATCCGCGCCCGTCCACGCGATAACGAGGCATCGTCGGCCGGCCTAACCCGTTACAAAGTTTCTCCTGCGAGTCAGTCTTGAGGGATCCTCGACGGCTCGAGGATTCTCGAGGAGGGCAGAACAAGCACGACGACCTCGGTAGAAGCAGTGTCCTTCTGCTCGCCGTAGACTCGTTCATCGTACGTCTTTTCTCGTTGTTCCGCTGGGACGGCTCGTCGCCGCTTCCACGAGATCCTCGGTCGTCCGTCGACCTCGAGGAACTCGCTCCTCGACGTGGTCGTCGTTGTGGCCTCGAGTGCTCTCCTTCTAGGCCGTGCCTCGGATCAGACGTGCTGCTGCTGGTGCGTTGGTTGCTGATGATGATGGTGGTGCTGGTGCTGCTGACTTTCGTCCGCCTCACACGGCACCACCGTCAGACTGGACAGGTTGCTGAGGTTGCTACTCGACTCGGAATAACTGGACAGGGTCGGTCTTCTGGGCGGCACCACCACGGCTGGCGTCGAGCTACTCGGGCTAGGGAACTTCCGGAATACCTTCAGGAGGGAACTGCCCGCGCTGTGGCACCGGACTATCCGTTCCGATGCGTCTAGCAACGCGGACTGGCTTCGGTAGGGCGGAGGGCTCTCGCTGTCGAACACCGTCCGATTTGGCGGCGGTCTCACGCACTTCTGATATATCTCGCTCTCCTGAAATTGGAACGCTGAATTTTAGCTTGGTTTCACGAGACTTGGTTGGGTTTGTGGGAGGTGTTTGGTTGTTCCTTTTGAACAGTTGGATCGATGGAAATGTTAAGGTGTTGAAACATTTTGGTTGGGTGCATGGGAGATGGTTGATATCCGTTTGGTGGAAATATTAGAGGTGAAATATTGTTTAGTAACGAAGTATTACAAAATTGGGTTTGGTTGATGAATCTTTTATGACAGGTGATTAACTCAGGTTTGTTTCAGGTGGTTATACGGTGAAATATTTTGGTTACCATTAGTGGTGGATCGGTAATGTATCTTAAAATAGGTACAGATATTCTAAGACTGTATCAACTGAATACTTCATACATTTTATGGAACAAATTTCAGCTTTCTAACGATAAATAAAACCAGCCAGACCGGGATCCTTCTAACTTGCACCTTCAAACAATTTCCTCTCCGAAACTCAAACACGACCACAAAAGAAAAAACCCTTTAAAGAAGCAGAAGCACGCCCGTGCACCCTCAGACATCCATCCGAAAAGAAAAAAAATCCATATTCAGTTTAGCCGATGGTGATACGCGCGGCACGGCGAACAAAGTATCGCAAACAACCCTTCGACATGCAGCGTCACCAGAGGCGCGACGCTTTCGATCGGATAAACATAGGCGGTCGCGAAACGCGGCGTTTATTTCGCGGCGGTTCGCCAAAAATCGAAAATCGATTCAATACCTTGTCCCTGTTTCGCGATCGCGACCCCGGTCAATCGAGCAGAAATTAAAAATTTAATCAAACGATCACCGACGTTCGATTCGCGAACGATAACACGTTTCTCATCGAGCGGAATTTAAAATTCCTTGTACAAAATTGAAAAGGAAATTCAAGGGGTAAAAGAACGGAGAAAAATATATGTATTTTTTCTTTTCTTTTTNCCTTCGACATGCAGCGTCACCAGAGGCGCGACGCTTTCGATCGGATAAACATAGGCGGTCGCGAAACGCGGCGTTTATTTCGCGGCGGTTCGCCAAAAATCGAAAATCGATTCAATACCTTGTCCCTGTTTCGCGATCGCGACCCCGGTCAATCGAGCAGAAATTAAAAATTTAATCAAACGATCACCGACGTTCGATTCGCGAACGATAACACGTTTCTCATCGAGCGGAATTTAAAATTCCTTGTACAAAATTGAAAAGGAAATTCAAGGGGTAAAAGAACGGAGAAAAATATATGTATTTTTCTTTTTCTTTTTTTTTGGACAGGAAACAAGTTCGACGACGAGCGAATCGACACAGAGTCCAGCATGCCTCGCGACGTAGGTACACGTGTATGGGCGTAGAATTACTGAAATTCTAACCCGTGACCCTCGAGCAGCGTCGAGGGCGCGCGTGTTTCAGCTCGATGCTGGCATCCAGAAGCCTCGACGAGGGTAGAACTCGATCCTCCGTCGCCGCCTCCTTTCGTGGCCTACGGCGGCGTCTCGGTGACCTTCGTCGAAAATGGCACGAGACCCACGGTCACTCGATCGTCTGCGAGCATTTCGGAACGGGGATACTTCCGGTGACCCGGGATACTTATTGGGAGGCTTTGAAAATTAGCAGTTTTTCTAGAATTTTTTTTTTTTCTTTCTCTACGAGGGTAGTTTTTTTTATTTTGAAGAATTAATTTTTTTTTCTTTTTTTTTTATAAGTACGAGATAGAAATTGGAAGTAGTATTTTAGTAGTACTTTAATAAGGTAAATACGAGTGATTTAATTGGTGCACATATGATACATATTATATCTCTCGTTTAAAAGTCTGCTTTAAATGTGAAATAAATTAGGTGATTGTTGAAAGATATGAAATACTCTTGCTTCATTTGATATTTTGTGCGATAAAGTTGGTACCGACAGCGATATATTAATTATTCTATTAAAAAATAAGATGTAGTTGAAAGAATGGTTGTTTTAACAATTTTTCAGCGAGGCTGTAGACCAAAGAAATTATAACAAGTTGCAATTACGTTTAACGCAAAAGGTGCATCAAGCTATGCATAATCAATTATGCGGTAGAACGCACTAAAATTAGAATACGGAAGGTTAATTAGTTAAAACCAGCTGAATGAGATCCAAGATAATAAACTACAAAGAGTAGCAGCAAAAATTATGAAATACCAATAATTTAAATAACTGTGATAATCGTAGAACAAACTCGCTATAAAAATATTTTAAACAACCTTTTATGTGTCTTCGCCTATTACAATGCAAATCGAACACGAGTTTTTCTCGTTAAATTACAAAAAAATAATAATACACGATGTCTAAAGGACAGAAACCTGTTTCTCGTCGCGCAAACACCAATACCATCTTGGAAAGCCACAAACAATCTTTTTTTTCTCTTTTTTTTAAATCGTTACCAGAAGAAGACGAGTGAACTCGTCACTCGAGACGTCTTTGACGTAACAGTTTATATGCCTCGGGATTCCCTATTTTTTTTAACGCATTCTTTTATTTGCGTAAAAAAATAACTGACATCATGTATACACTCCTGTTCACAAGTAATCGGACGCTTAACATTTTTATAGTTACAGAAAATTTATGTTAGTTACAAAAATTAATTTCCCGTTATCAACCTTTATTCCAATTATCTACCTAATACAATAAAATTGTTTAAATACATTTCTTTTACTTTCAACAAATTTTTACCACTTTCCACTTACGAGACTATAATTAAAAGAAAATTTTTCACGCACCGCTTTAAATATAAAACAAAAAAATAAAAGAAAAACCAAGCGTATGCGTGTTCATCGGACTCACCCCAACGATATAAGGGTTGATCTTTAATTCCGCGCGCAAAAAAAATTCCCAGCTAATAGCCAACCCAGTTAACAAATCAACATAAGAATAAAAAAAAAAAAAAAATGCGAAACCACGAAACAACAGTTAAACGCACGAACAACGATCCGGTTAAACCAGAAAATTCTCTTAACGAGTAACGTTATGTCCCCTCGCCACACGTCTACTCCTCGTAAATAATTTTTAAACATCGTAATCAACGCAGCTAATTACCGTGCACGCTTTAATAACACTGTCTACGATATTAAGGCAACAAAGCAACCCCATATGATAGTTGCACGCGCTCGCGAGCGATCAGCGGGACGCTTGTACTTACTCAACACCTGCGAATATGCGCTTGTTCCACCAAACATAAGCGACCAGCAACACGAGCAACAAACCCACTGGCCGAGGGAACGTGATTTTATCTGAGGACACGGAGCGTGGAAAATTTATCCGTTTTTACACGCGTTATTACCCGCGGTCCGCACTACTCGAAAATGCGCTTATTAGCGGCCGGCTAATCGAGCCACGTTCGATAAATGAAAACGCGATTGAGAAACGTCTGGAACCAACCAGTCGGCTGATCGGCTAAAATTGCGTCCCCGCACTGTTTAATGCCATTAATATGCCGATATTAAATGCTATCGGCCGCGTTCCTGGGAGCGTTAGCGCGATATTCCGTTCGGGAGGATTCCGCTGCTGTTAAGCGGAAAATCTATGTATGCTCTCTTTGAGTTTGGATTTTAGGTTGGGAGCCAGTATTATCGAGGGATGAAGATTTGGCTTATTCGAAGAGGAAGCGATTTATCGAGGGGAGGTTGCGATAATATTGGATTAATAAGGTTGTAATTATTGGTGTCTTTTTTTTTTTAACAGAAGCATTAAAGGAAGGTAGCGTGGAAAAGTGTTACGTTAACAAGGTTGTAGTTCGTTGTTGCTTTTATAAACACGGCGAGAGGGTTAAAGGGTCGTAACTTGGAAAAATATTAGGTTAACAAGGTTGTACTTAGTGTTTTTACAAACAGGAGGTTTAGAGTTAAACGAACCTTGTAATTCTCGACACTCACTGTCAGGTGGATACTGAAGCTACAAAGAAAAATCAGTGATAATCCTACCTCGAATATCCGCAATTCCCAAACTACCCCATAAACGAACACCAATTTTAACGCGCATCGTCCCTAAACAGTATCAGTTTCCAGCAACCAACCTCATACCATCCTAACGCAAACAGAATGGCGCAAACTTCCTAAGCTTCGAAGTTTAGTCTGACCAGTCTGGTTCCAACGAACCACCACAACCACTCACCCACCCCTAAGGAACGGAAACAATACAGGGAAATCCATTAAATATTCCAAGAGTCGAGAGCTCACCTGCTCCGGGTCACGCAGGTGAAGGGCGGTGTGCGCTCCGTACGGACGTTCCTCGCCATCCGGAAGCTGCAGCCGCGGGGGTAGGTCGAGGGCGAGGTCCTGCCGGACACTTCCGGCGCGAATCGCCCGATCCCTGGCCGCGGCGACCATCGCTTCCTGCATCCCTTCGGTCGCTCCTTCGCCGCCGACCACGCCACCGCCCCCGCCCACCACGGCTCCGCCACCGCTCGGATCACCCTCTAGTCCACCACCGAGGCCGCCGTGACCACCGCTGCCTACCTCCATTCCTGGGCTCACCGACAGCATCTGCGGAGCAACGGGAGGTTCTGGTTAATTTTCTTTCATCTTTTTTTACATTTTTAAATGTTGCCAATTTGTTCTGTTTCTTGAAGAAATTATTGGTTTCGTTCGAGTGGTACTAGAGGAAGTTGGTAAGGAGTTTGATTTTAAAAATTGACGAGTTTAATATTCGCGAGTCTATTTAATAACGAAATTTTGAATTTAGCCCGGTAAAGTCACTGTGTGAGATACGAGAGGAAATAGTCGAAGCGTATCGTAGTCTCGTTCTCCGTGAATTAATATTCGATGGAAAGAGAAAAATGTATAATAGATTGAAGGGTTGTTAGAGATCGATAGAAGGAAGTTGCGTGTTCGTTTATTCGTTCGTAACTCAACGCGTCCGCGAAGTAAAACAGCTGTTTTCAAGTAACTGAAACTGTGAAAATATAGTCCGAATAATTAGTCTTCTATGTATTCTACAGGTATTCTAATGATACTTGGTATTTCCGTCGGGTGGACGGTTTGAGAGGTACCGTCGACGCGAATGTCTTACTCCAAACTACGTACTCCATAGCAGCGGACCGTTTAAGTAAAACTTCAGAATTAATTAAACACAGGTATACTCGACAAATTATCGCAACAACACCTCGTTCCATCGGCGCAACTACCCTACTCCGAGTCCTTCGACAACCCCGTAGTCTCCTGAAAACCCAACAACAGCCCTAAAAGTCCTAACACCGCGTTACACGCGTAAAAGCTCCCAGCCAACGTAACCGTATCCCAACAAAATTCAATTTCCCCGGCAACTAATAATTTATCAACCACCTGCAGTCGCCGCGAGTGTTACGTAACAGAAATAACCAGAGGGACAAGTTGTGCGTGGTTCACGAGAGTGGACCGTTTCGACAGCTACTAAATATCGTCGCGGCGACCCGTTTCACAGCGAAGAAGCCGCATGAACAGCTCGCGAAACTTCTCTCCTAAAACACAAGCCAGTATCCATATACCGGAGACATTAAGCCGAGCAGCGTCTTCCGGCGTCGGTTTACGATCCTCAGGATCGTATCCAAGGAATAAGAAACGATACGAACGCAATCCGGATCGAGCGTGCATCGGATCATCCGACGCGTTTTGTCGGGCATAAAATTTTCACCGAACAGGTCCGATTTATGGTTGGGATTGAAAATTTCGAGTCGCTGTCGCCGTAAAACGGACAAGCGAAGTCTCGACGATCGACGACGATGGAAAACGACAGGTTATTCGATTGTCGCGCGAGCTGACTGGAGAATCTGGGTTTTCGAGATGCTCGTTTCTCGTCGACGGGACGGGGGATTTTATAGAACTCAACGCCTGGGAAATAAGTTTACTTGCGCGTCGGGATTTTTATTTTTGGAAGAAGTTACTCCTTTTTCTTTTTTTCTTATTTTTTTGTTTGTTTGTTTTATTGGAAGAGGGCAGCTTAATTTTGTTTGGAATTTACTAATTGTAATTCAGGTTATGAATCTTTATTTTTGGGGGAATTTGTTTCGCTTATCTTTTATTGGGAGAGGGTAGGTTAATTTTGTTGTAAATTTATTAATTGTAATTTATATTTCGGGAGAATTAATTTTTTAGTAAGTTTAATTATCTCAAAACGACACAAAGATGAGTCACATAATTTTCAAATTTTTAGTGAAACAAAGACTTCGATAGCTACGTCGAAATTTAATTGCGAGCCGTTCTACAGTGACACGATTAACCTCACGGTCTACGTATAATGAAAGTATGAATTAAAATTAGTTGCTATTACGTTTCTGTTTCAAACAAAGCGTGCAAATTCTCGTTGCAGCCTTTTCTTTTTTTCCCCTTCATGGTGAACATTAATTCGCGTTTCCCTGGTTTAATTACGAATTCCGATGGTTTCGTTTTTTCAATGGGACCGCGCATTAATTCGCCACGCGAGATTTATCGGTATACCGTTTATTAATTTAATTGAATCTTTTTTCAAGCGTAAGTTCTTTTTGAAAGAAGAAATGCAACGGTGGAATAAAAATTTCTGTTTTAACAGATGACTGTAATCTGAGTTCTTCTTTTTTTTTTTTTCAACGTTGCAGTATAATTTCAATAGGCTTAGCATTTCATTGATGACAGCAAACAATTGAACTGAATTTCGATCGAACGGATACCTATGCAAGCTGTCTAAAAAAATCGCTGCACCAATTGAAATTCTACGCGCAATGAATCGAATTAACGATTCCAATTCTCTTCCTGGAAGAATCTTCGATGAAATTTTGTCATCGTATAAATAAAGATCGAATTCTCGAAAGTTACGTTTAGAATATATCGTGTTCTAAAAGTTGTTCCCGCACAAATAAATATTCGTGTACCAGACAACCCTGTACCTTGAACTTCAGTTCACATTATGTGCCAAAGCTTTCCAAAAGCCGAGCCAAAAATTCTTCGTCATCGCGCAAGCGGATTCTGAGAGCTCAAAAAATCTCAAATCTGATCTTATACGATCAAACGAAGCAATTAAATTACAACCAAGACACGGATAAAAAACAAAGAACAGAGATCCATCCGCTAATTACTAAGGGTTGAAGTCCTTGTTTTCTCATATTCCTATCAAATTTCTTTGCGAAACCATTCGAAACATATTTACTTTGACTCCTGACCAATTCTTCAACCTTACTAAATTTATTCCACCGACTATACCTCAGCCTTGGCTCTTACATTTCCAAGAAAACAGGGCTCCAACCACGACAATCCTCAACAACCCCCAACAAGGTACAACGGACAGGATAAATTACACCGTTCCCGTATAAACAGCTCTCGCTCAGCTGAGTTGCTTGAAAAATAACTCGAAAGCCAGTCTTAGCTCTTCTAGGTACAAAGAAATTCGTTCCTAAGCCTTTTCCTCGCCAATATGGATTACAGGATCATCTCCATCGATACTTTGGTCAAGATTGGAACGAAGAAATCGCGATTAAATCTTCCTGTCCCACATTGTTCGCGGTTTTGTTCGCTCTTATTGCCAATTCGACGACATCGTAGACCGCTGACTGGTGGAATCTATACGATAATAACGCGCAAGGCCAGACAGGAGAGCGGCTAGCTGTCGCCAGTTCGTCTCGACCACGGGATCCAGTCGTCATCGGCGTGTTGTTTCCTCCCTGGGGACACGAGTGTTTTGGTGTGCACGTATCGCGACATTATTCTGGTCCATGACGAGCAGGGCAATTGCCCGTGACCGGGCTGACGTATAAATTCCTCGTGTCCGTCATTTCGTGGACGCGGTCTCTCTCTCTCTCTTCTCCGCGCACCGCTACTTATGTGATCTATTTGCCGCTAAACGACAGGAAACGTTCCAAGCAACCGAATATCGCTCGCGTCCTCGACCTGCATAAGCATGGTCCTCCTGTTCCGTGATATACGAGAGGGGTTGATCGAGGGAATCGGGTTAACGCGCGCTTGGATTTTACTTGCGATGCGAGGCGAGGGGTGTCTTCGTTGCGAGTCGATGTCCTTTCACTTTTCTATGGTGGAGTAATTTTTTATTGATAGAACGTTCGTGCAATATTGGTGGAATACTGATGAATAGAATATTGGTAGAGTATTGGTAGAACATTGGTAGCACATTGGTAATCTTTTTGTGAGTAAATTTGGGGTGGTTTTTATTCGTTAGGAATCAAGTTCGGCGTGAAATTAAATAGACTGCGAAGAATTTGTAGCAAAATTTTGGTGACTGGTTCGATAATTTCTTTAGAATTATCTCATATAAGGCAGAAGAGAATGGTTACTTCCATAAGTTGCGTTGCGATATTCCCACTTAGAACGAGAAGAATCAACACGGTACTTCAAAATTAAAAAAGAAAAAAAAATACAAATAAATTTTTAGCCAATCTTCTGAAACTTACTCAAACATGATCGCTCAAGAAGGAACTCCAGCTAGCAAATTCTACGATATTCGTCGTAAACACTCATTCCTGAAGCATAGTCTTTAACACTTGGCACAAAATTTCAAATAAGCTTCGAGCAAGATAAAAATCCACTAAAACTTCTCAAAATTGAAACCCCCAGCACAAGAAACTACCACGGAACTGCGGAAGAACCATCAAACGTAAACTTGAACACGAGAACCGACCTTTGAGCCAAGAAACGCATAAAGATCCTCCTCCGAAGTCTTAAAATCTATACATCGAGCGTGAATAGTCGGGGAAGAGCTTCTAAGAAGCTCGAAGAAGTAAAATCGAGGAAGTAAAAGGCGCGAAGAGTGGTACGATAGTTCCTATCGAACGCTTAAGCGACGACTATCCGTACAAATCGAGGCGACGCGTGTTATGCGCTCGGAAATACGAGGATACGCTACAGTCGTAGGTGAAACGTGGGACCGTAAGCAAAATGATCGTGGCTCGGTAACGCTACCTTTCAATGCACCACGATAAACTGGAAGACGGGAGGAGATTACGTGGCACCGTTCGTCAACCGTCGACGATGAATTTATCGTGAACGCGGTCGTTAGCGTTCGCTTGTCATTCGTCGAACCGTCTTCGATACATTTTAATTTTCACCAGCAAAATATGGAAGATAAATTATGTTTTTGTAATTTAGATAATTGTTAAGAAATACAATTATATTAATAACCGTAAAAGTATCGATTCCTAAATATTTGTAACAAATTAATTTTATTTGTGTAGGTAGATCTTGTGCATAATTTTTGAGATAGAATGCTATAAGAAAAACTTATATATTTTTAGAGTATTTTATAATATTTACTATTGTATTAATTATTATGATAAAATGTAATATGAGTATTAATAAAGTTTTTATTAATCATTAAACAAATGCTAGTATTTTATTTTTCAGTTTATTTGCCGATATAAAAATATATTAATTAGTTATTAAATTTTTAAGATACCTATTTTGTGGATTATTAATAATTTCTTATTTTTCTTTTATAAGTATTTCGACTTTTCTGTAGTTTGAATTTTAGGCTATATTAATCATACTTTTTAATTTTTAAATATAACAAAATTGTTCAAATTGTATCTAATTTTTAAATATTTAATTTCTCAAAGTTCGGTTTATAGATTGATAGGTTTTACGTATGATTCGTTTAATGGATTTCTAAGAATAGTGGGGTACACACTGTGTACGATCCGACCGGCATGAAGGAAAGAGAAAAGAACATTTCTCTTTCGAATAAATCCCGTAAGGCTTTTAAGAAGCACGTGCCGTGAAACGTGTTAATAATTCATCGACTGTCGCGTTTTTTAACTACCGAAAGACGATCTTCACGCGAAGTTTATTTTCGAAAAGAGATTCGACTCAGCGGGTATTAAGGATGAATAATGTTTCTCAGGCTACCGTGCGAGGTATAATTGTATCGCGCGTTTCCAGAAAGCCAGTTTAACGCGAGTAATTGCTCCTGCGAAGTAACCAATCATAACTCGAAAACAACATTAATTATCCCTTTTCACAACAATCTCGAAAGCAATAATAAAAGCTGAATTTTCCGGTTAATTAAAATATCTGGGTGATCCGCGCAACAGATGCAAGTATTATCGAATCTAATAATAAATGGTATCTATATTTACGCTAACAATAATCACCCAGTCTAAACAATTATTATCAGCTGTTACTAATAATAATACAAAATCACAGGAATTGTTTCACACAGGAATTCAAGATACTCTCTATATTAAATCAAATTTTAAGAAACGCTATTAATCTCCTAGAACTAGAATTTCATTTGCTTAAGAGAAAAAAAAAAGATTACAATGAAAAATTAATAATTTCTATAAATACATTCTTTGACACCATTAAAATTACATAACAACAAAACACAGTGGTACAGCGATAAATAAATAAAATAATACTAAAAAAAGTCACGAGACATCGCAGAGGGTGAAAATATACGATGATAAATTTTACGTTTATGCTTTACAGTATTAGACATTTTTTTAACAGAACAAAAGCATGGTTTTTAGAAATGAGGAATCGCATTAAAATTCCTCCGATCGATAGAATATTAAAAAGAAAAGTAATAATCTTTAGGAAACCGAATTCTCCTACCACAAATTTTCCACTCAACGAGGCGCAACCTCGCCCCTAACGAGATTATCGAATTTCCAGAAGCGCCGGGGGTATTTAAAGTTGCTTTGAACATGATTTACAAAGCCGATGGAACATATGCAACGAGGTGTCCGGCGATACATCGCCCCCTCTCACGCTAATTATCGACCTAATTGTGCCAGCGGGCAGGAATTCCCATTTTATCCCATACCCTTTAAAGAGTCCACCGCGCAGACAGCAGGTTAATTGGCCGATTTCCACGGCCGACTTCCATCGAATTTCCATTAGATCGGGGAACGATGGAACGTGTCGGTGTACGCAAACCTCGTAGATCAGACGTGTGACCGCAAGTAAAACCGCTGTTGGCTGCAATTGTTGCGTTTCAACGCATCCTCGCTTGAACAGGGAAAGTGGTACGAGCTGGGACTGTTGAACGTTTTCCTTTTCATTGAGAATTACTTCGGAATTACTTCTTTTCCGAAGTACGAGAGACTAAGACGGTCGGCTTTTGAACAAATCGGATTTTTCTAGTTACGAGTGGATTTTTATTTATTTTTTTAATTTTAGAATCGGCTGTGTCCATATTTGGGAGGATTGAAGAAGATCAGAAGGATACTTCAAACAAATAAATTAAATATATTGAGAAAACAATACTCTTGTTCGCTATATTTTTTCTTCCCTACGATTTTCTCCAATTTATTTTATTGTAAGTAAAAATACAGTAATAATATATAACGGCACCAAAGATAAAGCTTCCGGTTAATTATAAGCTACTGTAATTAAGTTTTTGAAGAGCACAAAATTTTACCCTGGATAGTACACTGAGAATCGTTATTCAAAGGTTGATCCTAGATCAGTTTGTAAAAGGTATTTCGTATTTCATGTGCTAGTCACGGAATATTCTTCGTTTCCAATTTTACCTGTATTAAATAAATTTTATAAATTTACAAGGGTACGTTTTCAGAAATTTTCTATGATTTTCCACAAAGAATATACAGCAAGATTTATTTCCCCCGCATCGTGTACCTTTTATACAAAACAAAAAAGAAACGAGCAAACAATCGATAGTCTCAACAACGACTGAACTATACTCAGCCATTTTAAATAGGTCAATAGCGAGCTTGTACTCTAACCAACCGCGTCTAGCTCGATCTCGCAAGCTAGATCAAGAGAACTGGATCAACGACCAAAGTCTCGTGCACTTTTACAACGCATCGGTCCACAGTCATCCGTGAAGCGTCGCACGCTCCAGAAACACTGACTCCAGATACCGTCGAGAAACAATTATTATTAAATTAACCATCGCCCAAGTTCAACATTCCTACTCGACGGAATCGCTCTTCGACTCTTTCGAATTAAAAAGGAATGAAAAAACAAAACACTTCTCGCTACGATCGTCATCGCGATACCAGGTCTTGAAATTATCAGCACGCTCGCACGTTTCGATTGCACACCGTGTCGTATCAAAACTGCACCGTATCGCCGCATGAATTATTCCCTGACTCGACGGAATTAATCGCGGCTCGATAACGCTGTGCACGGTTGGAGGAAAAAAGAAGAAAAATTCCCAACGGGTCGATCTTATGTTGATTACGAGAAAAAAAAGAAAAAGAAAGAAATAAATAAATAAATAAATAAATAAAAGGGAAAGAGAACCGTGAACGAGGAAGCGAGGTGTCGAAGCGGAGAACACGTGTGATCGATCCCCTGGAAATTCCTTCTCGCGAGAAGTTCCGGGGTTATCGGCTCGTCAGCCTTGCCTTTACGACTGTGAGCCTTATCAGACCGGTTCAAATTCATTCCGGCGACTAATAATACGAACGTATCGCGACTTTGTCGTAAATTAAGCGCCGCGACCTATTGCGCCAGAGAATCGTCTTTTTTTTTTCTTTTTTCTTTAATCCCCTTGGGAGCTCAAGAGCGGTGAATTGTGGAGAATTAATCATCGTGGACGTTGCATTTTAATTAGTCGATAAAAGAGCGGAGGATTAATTTGTTCAGGTATGTTTGGTGCTNATTTAATCGTGCTCTCATTTGTTTAAAAAGGTTTCGTAACTTTGGGAAAAGCAAATCGAGATTAAAGCGAGAAATTGTACGTATTGAACAGTAACTTGTATTTAATTCGAAATTAGGAAATTGTTTTAAAAATAGTGAAAAAATGGGTCGAACAAAAAATTATATTTATGTCCTTATAAATAATTATGGTTTTACTATAGAATTCGTTTCCTTTGGAAAAGAATTGTTTCTTTGTTATTAGTTAAAGCTCTATCAACGTTTCCATCTAAAAATACACCCCATATGTAAATTTTAAACATTTTACCGAACGTTGCATTTTTTTTTTTTCTTTTTTAGCCAGTCAACGTACTTGGGATATATCTTTGAAAGAAGATCTAATTTTGATAAAGCGATCGAGAACAGAGTTTGTTTTAAAACGGATCATCCCTTATCTTCTCCGCTATTTTCATAGACGTAGGTTATCACACACCGAGTTATCAAATCGAAGTACAGCAGGCTATTTTTATCTAGTGGATAAAAGTAGCACAGTATTGCAGAAAATAAAAAGAGAAACCATGAAAACTGGGAACCACCTGTTTAGAGGATACAAAAATTCTCTCGCGGGTGAGATAAGATAGTTGAGACATTAAGAAGCCAGATATGAAACGGAGATGCAATTGATCGGGAAGATCAAACCTTGATCTATAACAGCTAGACGCTTCCTATAAAATACATCTTATGGTGGTTGAATACGGGCTACTCAAAATTTTACGAACCAGAGAGTCTCGAACTTGCGCGATCCTCAAGGGTGCATAAAGCAAGGAATACTCTACTTTGCTGTACGCTCTTGGGGCAACCATGAAACGCATCAAAAGGAAATTCAATTCGTTAATACCTCTTTATGAATAGAAACAGAATTTTTAACTCGTCGATCTACAGCGAGTCACGTATTTAATTATACGCAGACCTTCGTATAACACCTTAAGTATTCCTTTTATAAATTTTTAGCATTTCTGTGGATGAAACGTAAATTCGTTCAACGGCTCATAATGATTATTACGAAGCATAAAAATCCACCTTCTCTGTTATAAATTAATACACCAGAGCTGGAATAATTGTCACGTGTAAAGTAAATGTAAAAAAAATTCTAGGATGAATTAATTTGTATGAAAAGCATAAAAGAACGCATTTATGCGACTCGGTGATTATTCCACGACTTAATCTCGACGCTTCAAATCCGTGTCGAGGCATCGGCATCGATCTTCATCCCCGTTTCTCGAGCATCTCCACCCCCGAGGTGGCGAAGAAAATTCTTCGCCGCGAACAAAACGTTACGGAGCTCGCGTTAAAGCTTTAAAGGGGTTCTTCGTTTCCACGAACGTCGACGAAAGGGAAAGCTGAGGCCTTCGTAACGGCGACAGGGATGGTAACAGGGATGGTAACAGGCATCGGGGGATGGCTCACGGTGTGCTCTGCTCCCAGCAGTCGTATTGATCGCGTACAATGGCTTCGCGTAACAAAGACGCGATGTCCACGGGATAGGTCGCGAGATCGAACCGAGAAAAAAAATTCGAAACGAGGTTGCTTAAAAATTTGTCGCCCTGGCTGTGAAAAACGTTTCATTTGATATTCAAACTAGATCGCGATAAACGCTACTCGAGTGCGGTGATTCGAAGGTTCAGAGATGCATAAAAATATTAATTTAAAATAAAATAAAGTCTATTCTACTCTTTCTACTCATCCTATGCAATTCTACGCTGCTCTTTTCAATTCTGCTCGTTCCGACTTTCAAATCCACGCTGCTTTCCCTTCATCCACCACACTCTCTTGTCGCCAATCGTTCGTTTTCTCTTTCCCATTCATATCCTTAAACCTAACAATGAACTCGAGACTAATTTTGAAACAATGGAACACGCTTCTGCAGGCCATCGTCACTTGCCTGCAAACCATCCGTGTCCCAAATGGCCCGGTCATAAATTATCTACACTAAATGCTAGGTATTAAGCATACAACTACAATCTGTTTAGCTTTATGCTTTTTATTCCCGCGATACGAAAAATCTATCTTGCGATTTTCTCGAGGAAGATATACTGGTGATCGAATGGGAAAGGGTTTCGCTACAAATTTACTAAAATTGATCGATACAAGAAAGACGCGTTTTTTATAATAAATTATTTCTTTCGATACACTGGTTAGAACTGACTCGAACGGAAGAAGTATCTCGGAAGACGCGTGTCTTCCCTATTATTAATCAATCCGCTATTGACAGACTCTTAACTAGAATATACAAACCATCGACGCATCTAGACTATTCTCCAAGTTTTACTCTCGAAGTTTAAATAGGTTACGTTTGGAAGATACTTGTTGAAGAGTAAAATTTTAGGGGTGAGAACGATGAATTCGAAGGATGCAGTGGAAGACTAAGAATCGGTTCGGTACGGAATTCGAAGTATTTCGCAGTTTCACGTGATAGAATGGTAACTATGCTTGTCCTATTGAACAAGCATGACTAAGTTGATCGAAGACGCCACGATACTTCGTACGATAACTCTCACTAATCGGTCGGGTACCCTTTTTTTTGCGGATGAGCTAAAAAATTCCAGATAACCAAGAGTATCGAACGGCGAACCAGAGAGGAACGCGATCGTGACCGCATCGAGAACAAATTTACATCAGCGGGTTAAAGAGATTATTTTTATCGGTTCTTGAATTGACGTGCACGGAGCTAGATACGGAGACTATAGTCTTTGAGAAAGCGATTGCCGCAGAGTGTACGTGACTAGTGTATCGTGCTTCCTTTTTGCGGGATGTTCCGCGGCACTTTTTAATAATTCTGCTTTTTATTTAATTCTTAGAATTAAGTTCGGAATATTTTTAATATATTTCCTTTTTGTAATTTTAAAGCGTTCGATGGATAAATAAATTTCTATGCTTTTACTGAGCTCTAGTAAGTATATTTTAAGGCAGACTCGATTTACTTAATCTATAAAAAAAAAGAAAAAAAAAAAAGAAAACTCAAGAAGGATTTCACGTGTTGTATTATTCATCGCCACTTCTAGATTCCATTGCTTTGATACGTAATAAACTAAAGCTCCGACTTAAGGGTGAGCCTCCCACATTTAGCTTACAAAAAAGACACGAGTCTATACTCAGCAACTATCACATGATAAAATAATATCGTCGTGAATCTAAAAAATGTAATAATTTTGTCCATCATCTTTTATAACGTTTACAGTTTTTCGAGATTTAATTTTTTTTATTACTGAACAAACATGGAAGAATTTTTTGAAGTATCCAAGACCGTTTTGAAACGCTTAATTTTTGACTTGTAAGAGTCTTATTTTTTTAATAAGAGGACGATATTCCTAGCGCGGAGATGATACTTTCACAGCGTGAAAAGTCTTCCATGCACGGCGCATGTCTTGCAGTGAAAGGGTTAATGTCCTTGGTAATTGGAAACTTTTAAAGTTCAAGTATCGTAAGAATACCCTCTTACCCTCCGTCTCATTAAATTTACTGTCTTGAAAGAAACTTCGCTTTTATTCTCCGAAGCACGATACCGTTGCAAACTTTTTGTCCCGTCGAAGAAATTTAAGAATTTACGAAAATAGAGTAACACCTAAAATCTACAAATCGAAATAAAGGAAAAGAAGATCGAAAAGCGAAGGAGGATTCGCAGTCCGTGAAAATAGAATTCCTAGCGGTTTAAGACACCGTTTTACAACACCTCGGCAGTATAACACCGAGAATTTCCTAGCTACGAGGAACGATTCGAGCCGTGGTGGAGGCAAATCGATCGAGGAGCATATTCGCGTCACGAGGGCAATGCACCAGTTGCACCGGCCTCCGTAACTAGGATAAGCCTTGGCGCAGAAATGGCATCGTGGAAAAATTGCATTCGCCGAGAAAACAAAATTCGGACGTTAAAATAATTTGAACTTCACGGAACGATCTGTCGAACATTTGACTTGGACAAAATGGTGATTGCATAACAAAAAAATAAAAAAAATAAAAAAAACAAGAAATTTAAAATATAGACGTATTTTCTGGCACTCCGAGTGTACGTAGATAACAATAAATAACCAAATAAAAAATTTTAAAAGCGGAAACAAAAAGATTTGCACGCAAGAGCCCTCTCGATATATATCAATAGCCTCTATTCTCAATCCGAGCGAATAAGGTGCAGAACAAACACGGCGAGGTTCGATCGGCGCGTTCTTAAATACCGATAGGATCGCGAGAAAACGCGAGACGCTCTCTCAGTTCGAGGAGATTTAGTTCGACAGGCATCAGACCAGGTTTATGACACCGGAGAGGCGAGCAGTCACGAGAGCTGGCCTGCTAGGGTCGACGCTCTTTCTTGCTACGTGATCGCCTCGGAGCGTGCAAAGAAACGGCTTGCGCAACCGAAAAGTCGATTATCGTTCCTTGTCCTAGGTCTTTCAAGGCCTTCCGTAAAAAAGAACACCGTTAGACAAGCGGAACTGCTTGTGTGGCCGCGGACTGTCGGTGAGAAAACGAAAGTGAATCCTCGCGGACCGTTTTACACCGTTAGCCACCGCCGCCACCGCCGCCGACGCGGCCACGCTGAATTCTGAATCCTTGATCTCGTTCGAGCGGAAGCGGCCGAGCAAAATGAAATCATTACGCCGGTGCGGTTACGAGCATCGATCCTGCCGTGGTTATAAATAACTCAGACCGTACGGTATAAAATTATAATTTACGATTATTTTTCTTTTTCTTTTTTTTTTCTTTTTTTTTTGCTTGGGGGAGAAAGAGGAGCAACGCAGGATGCGCTTCTGCGAAATGGACGCCATATTGGCGGTGCTTCGTTACTCTAATTTGTAGAATTTTATATAGTTTGATAGTTTTTTTGTTTTTTTATTGTTTTGTATTGTTTTGTAATTAAAGTTTGAGAAAACGAGTTGATGACTTTATCGGAAAAGGAAAACTTGAAATTGTGAGAAATTAGACAAAATGGTGTTTTATAATCTAAAAGATATTCATAGAATATATATCGGAATATAACTATTTTTCGTATCATTAATTTTTGCAGAAAGACACGCGGAAGAGGATTATGAGTACAATACGAATGTTCGTTGCGTTAATCCGATATTAAATGAGCTATTAATATTAAAATTACACGGAAAGAATACTGTCATCCGTCAATATTGATCTCACTCGTTATCAACATCGAACAAATGCTGATATTACCTTCGTCGAAAGCAACAAAGAATATTGATATACATATATTCTTGGAATATTCCCGCATTAGAACTGATCAATGCCAGTATCATTTCTTTCTCGAAACACGGACTACCATCCTCATTAAAACCAAACATTACTGTCGTTCCTTTGTTAATACTCATAAATACCGCTATCAATTCCTCTCCGAGGTCACTTACGTACATACCTATCACTCCCCCCGTTACTGTCATTCTTTACACCAATCGTATTCTTTATTAAAAAAAAAAAAAGAAGAAAAAAACAAGAAAAGAAAAAAATAAAACCAATCAAACAACAAACAAGTCGCAATAAAAAAAAAAAAATAATAATAATAATAATAAAAAAACATTCCTCTTGCCTCTTCAATGCACCACAGAGCATCCATACTATTAATACACATTTCTCCTCCTCTATAATCTACCATCGCTCATCTAATTCCCATAATCGAACCCGAACCACGCTATCATTTTCGCTACTGTCCCTTAATATATTCCAACGATCAAACGCCTCCTATCATCCACGAACCACCGAGAACCCAATCGCCTAAAACGTCCATCATCGACTCGAGATGAAACCCCGCCTGGACGCCCACTTATATTCCCGCGATCGACCCTAACAATCGCCTCTTGCGGATCATCCAGCACCATCATCAACGAAAGCAACACTCTCGATGGCTCGTGTCGATCCTCCGGGACCACCAACGTGGGCCACACGTGACCAACCAATCAGGAAACGCGGACGAACGTTTGCTGGAACCAGTGCAAATGGGTCTATTAATCTCGATTGGGCCAAGTGTCTGCGATCTAGCGCGACGTGCCGGCTAGACTAGCCGAGTATTCAGTCCGGTCGTCGCGTAATCGGCCTCTGCCAATTATCGTTATCGCCCAAGGCCAGCAGACGGACGATCGGTTCCGCTCTGATGTCACGCGCGCGTCTCGGAGCTTCTCGCGACGATCGTAATAGTCTAGATCGGCTCTATTCGCGATGGAGGCCGGCAGAGACGAGAAAACCGGGGCCGGATGATAGAACGATTAGGTAGACGGACGAATCGAAGAGGAACAACACACGCCAGGGGATTGGGACGATACGGGACGAGGAACGCGTCGCCTGTTTCTCGACTGACGTAAGCGACTCGTTATCGGTACGACCTTAAGGCCAAACAAGCGCGACCGAGCCAAGAATCCGCGCGATTCTACGCTCTAGCGCGGGCTACGGTCTTCCTGAAGCGGTACGCGTATGTTGAGAGGTATCGGTTGAATGGTGGGAAGTTTGAAAAATTTTGGTTGAACGTTTGAATCGGTACTTGGATGATTTTATTTGGAAACGGTTGAAGAACTCGTTTCTGATTAAATTAAAAGATTTCTCCGATACTCGATTGCATATCGATAAAGATGTACTATTTAGAAGGAAATAGATATCTCTAGAGCTTATTCTTCTTTCAGAGATTAAAATTTATCTTCTGGAAATCTTAAATACGCTCATCTAAAGTCGCTCGACGAGATCGAATTTTTTCTATCCATTGGAATAACAAATCGACCTATCAGAAATATTAAAATATTCAGTTTAATTGAAATTCCTGATTCATGGAGTCGTCCAATGGAATTAAATTAAACGAAGACTGGAACGTTGGTGTACAGAGCACATCTGTGGTTAAAGTCGTAACGACATCTTTGGGTATCTTAATTTTTCAACGGTCTAGAGGATTACCGCGCAATTGAACGTGAAAATCTTAAGCGGCACGATGTTCGCTAATGCGGATTCGCAATTATTGGCAAGGTCGGTAAAAATGAATGCAAATTATCGGTCTGTTTAATATCTACACTCACTCGTTTGAAATGTTATGACTACTTAGTGATATCGAAGCTATTCGCGGGATCAACACATTCGCGAAAGAACTCTCGAAAGCGATTATCGATCGCCTCCAATATCCAACGAACGGGTTTGACATTCAATAATTCGGATCTGCGATTACACGAGGCCACCGACAATTATCTGATGCAAATTATTGATCGTTACCTTCTCCGAGTTCTCTTTTTGCAAAACGATACCCGGAGCTTTCGTCAACGAAGATCAACGATCGCACGCAATATCAGGAACCATTATTCGATGGTTGTTACCGATTACGCCGATATCTCGAGACGCGTTGCGTTTACACGCTGTAGATTTAAGGAGGCAGGATTAACGAGTATTTATGATCTGTAGAAAAAATGATTTACCACAGATTACTCGACCAGCTTGTGATTATCTGGTGTCAAATATCAACGAAAATCGCATAATAAACGTCAACGAAAATATCGTTTCCAATCCCTTAATCTCGTTTGTGGAGCACCGCTCAGGTAAGATCGCCAATAATTAAAATTATTAGTCGCGATTGAAAGGTGGAATCGATGCTTCAACCTCCTTATCGAAACTGTTGTTATCATTTGAGAAACGTGGCTTGACGAAGAGGTGAATTGTACGCAATACAAATATTTTTACGTGCGAGAATTAAAATTATAATAAAAAATAATTCTACACATAGAAAAAAATAATAAAAGGTCTCCTGTATCTTTTTATATCTTTTTAAAAAATATGCACGACAATCCAACTTTTATAAAAAAAGAAAAAAAACGAAAAAGAACTTTTTCATCAATTTCTATCATCCAACACCCCAGAAACAAATAAAAAAACAATATAACGAACAATCTGTCTCTACAAAAAAGTGTTTTCTCCGGTCTCGATCGCGTTGTCGTTAATCATCCTCGCCTTTGGTCCGATTGTTAATCATCCATTCGCAGTCGGCCAGCTCGAGACTCGCGCGAGAATCGGTGCTGGCCATCTCGGCCAATAAATCGCGACAGAGTGCCAAGACTCGATAGCGACTGTAAAGTTGCGTGACGCGACTTGGTCGCACGGGATAAGTCGCGTTTCCGCATTTATATTTCACGCAACGTATTAACAAGTTTATGTCCGGCTGGCACGATACTAATAACCACGATACAACGATGTCCACGTGGCCAGGAAATGGTCTCGTCGCCTTAAGAGGGAGAAAATTAACGTGATGCTTTACACGATGATTTCGATGAAATTAAAAACAGATATCGTGCCTGCGGACGCTTGTGAGATTTAAGGGTTATAAAATAGAGGGTGGTTTAGGCTCTTAAATTCTTTTAAATAATCGTAGTACTGAAAAGAATATATTTGTGAAAATATATTCTTTAAAATGTTTCGATTCTTTTTTTTGGTTGATGATTCGAATTCTTTCATGGATTAAATTATAGACTAAATATTAGAAAACACTTGCTTAGTATTAATAATTTTCCTTGTCGATTCGAACTTAATAATTCAGGGATTAATTACAGTTTAATTTTAGTATCGAAAAGTTCTCCAACCTGGTTTCAATTTATTGATTTATTTCTGGAATATTTATACTCACTGATTCTAAACTTTTTCCTTCACTAGGTTTCATCTTGTTTCGATAATTGCGTGAATCAAATTTGTCTCTACTAGGCTCTTTCAGTGTCATTTAAAATAAATAAAAATATCATTAATAAGGTTCGAGCGAAATGGAATAAAAAAAATTTTTTTTTAAATGCGCTCGACCGGTTCGCGACATTCTGACAATTTTTACGTCCCATAGTTCTTTTACTCGGGCAAATCTAGGCCGTCACGTTCGATCTCGCGACCCCATAAGCGAACGAAAGAATTCGCCAGCGATAACATCGTATCTCCGTCCACGCTGCCCCCGATCTGCAAATAATAGCCGAGGACGAGACGATAAGGCGTCGATTGTTTCGAACTCCGCGTTCTGAACGAACGAACCTCGTCTTCGACGAAGAAATAAAAAAGAAGAAAAAAAGAAAATGAAAAAAAAAAAGGTAAAAAACGGAGAATAAGGAAATCTTCCCGGTGGATCGTTCGAAAATCATTCGAAAACAATGTCGACAGCCGTGAGGCTCAATTTATAGATATTGATAGAATGTATCGGCGATAGCTTGTCCGACTGGCGCCGATAACAATAAACTTGTTTATAGTCTGCGCTGTCGGATTTGTTGGTAGTTACATTGATAACAATTTGTCATCATTTGTCGCGGACGTCAGCGGCGATAATGGGACGATTGTTTTCAAGAATTTGTTGTTAGTCCGCGGGAAAATCAGGCGATGTTAACGCGTCAGGTCTGCGGTTGGTTGCGTTACGCGATTCAGCCACGAGAATAAGGATAAAACGAGAATGTGAACCTGCAAGAATCGATAACTGCGCAACGATCGTTCTGCGACATACTTTTATAAGAAGCTTGGAGCAAGGAACTTGTTCGTTCGTCATTGTTAATCGTTGCAACGTATAATTGAACATCTTGGCGCGAAAATCTGACAAGTCCACTTTTTACCAAAATTGTATCATTTTTAATTTTGTATATTTTTTTGTATACTTTGTTTTTCTTACGACAGTTCACTTATGCATCTTCGTACTTCACAGTTTCATCTTTAATTATATTTTAATTTTAGGGTAAATTAATTACAGTTTATATTTACAGATTATATTTACAGATATATTTTTGCCGAACTGGTGAATGAAAACCTATCGGGTATCGTAAAAATCACTGGAATTTGTATATTTTGTAGTTTTTCATATTACGTGTATTTTGTACGATTTTGTACCTTCCAATTCCTTCCAAAAGAAAATAAAAATCTGGTCTAGTGTGGGAATGGTGAGTTCGACGCGAATGTTTAGTCTAGAGCGATAGATGTGTGAATGAAGAGTATTTGAGCTAGTACGATAGGGGTGCGAAAGAAGAGTGTTTGGAACAGTACGATAGAGGTGCGAGCGAAGAGTGTTTGGAACAGTGCGATAGAAGCGTGAAAGAAGAGTGTTTGGGCCGAGTAAAAGAGATTAAGAAATGGAAAGAGAGAGAATGTCTGAATACGTGGTTGGAAAAAATACGCGTGCGAGTTAGTCTGAGATTTGGAGCCGAATATTGAGAGTCTAAGATTGATCGTCGAGTATTGAAAGTCAAAAAACAGAGAAAGAGTGAAGAATGAGACTTATAAAATTCAGAGTATTATTACACCGTTTAACACTGGATTAAATAAGTTTTAATTTCAGTTCTTTACCGTAACCCAACACTCCTACACTACGGCAATAAGTTAACACAGGATTAAATAAGTCCACAAAATAATCACATCAACACATTTTAAACGATATTTAGTTCAAAGTTCTGCTCTAATAATCCACTCGAGGGTCAAGAAAAAAAAAAAAAAAAAATCCTCCGTTAAACATCTTCACCCTCCAATTCAAACTTTTCCCGGTTCCGATCTACGATGAAGGCTGACCACCCGCCAGCTCCATTCTTCAAGAGGAATTTCCTTCCACGACACAGAGAAAGATCGTGCACAAAGCGGTCTTTCCCTGTAATCCTTCGGCCGTTTTCGAGTTCGTTAATCGTCGCGGTGTCCCCGGCGAATGGTTTCGCGAAACTTCAGCTGCCACGTGAAAGAGTACGCGGCGAGGCTGAAAGCTCGCTCGCGCGTTGTTCCAAAGGACTTCTTGTAATTAACTGTCTAGACTGCCGACGTTATTATCTGGGCCTCGTTAGCGTTATCTCCGACAAGCGGGAAACGTCTGCTGGAAATTACGCGAGCGTGTGCACGCGGCTGCTCGTGATGTCCGACTCGTGTGTGCTCGCTCGCCGACGAAAATTGCCACGTGCCTTTTTTTCTTCCTTTCTCTCTCTCTCTCTCTTGTTTGCATCCTTTTTTCCAACAGTTAGGACAACCACGACCACGACGACGACGCAGACACGACGGACGGTGTGTAATCGATTAATTAATTACACGCGCTCGTCCAGCCTGACGAGCCACGCCATTTTCGCAACAATTTCCAAGTTTCGAGAGGGCTCGCGGGTTACATGTTAATAACCTCGTTCATTACTCGGTAATTACAGCGACGTGCACAGAAGGGTGCTCGAAAACGTTCGACAATCGTTGCCACTTCGATTCTCGTTTGAACTGTTGCTCGCTGTTCGTTAGAATTTTCTTTTGTTGTAGCTGCTATCGAAATTGTGTGGTAACGTTGTTTCGGGTGCTTCGGTTTTCTTCGGTTTAAAATTAATCGCGAAGAAAGATAATGAGATTGTTCGAAGAATCGATTGCGTTCGGTTGATAGAGCCACCGATGAGTAATGTTTGAGCTTTATCCTCTTGCATGAATTTTGGACGAGACGAGAAAAATTTTCCGAAGCTTTCCATTGTAAATATTCCTGAGCAATGAGTAATAAGAAATTCTTAAACATTGATCAATGACTGAGGTGTTAAAGAGTGTGAGAATATGCTACGTATTATTTTACTATGAATTTCTTTTTTGCCTATTTTTTATTATTCTATTTATACAAGGATCCCTTTATTTAAGAACAGAACCATTAATCTTTGTTGCAAAATAATGAAACGTATCAGGAAGGTGGATTTTTTTATTTTAAATTAAGTTTGTTTGATAATTAGGAGCACTGAGATCGAGAAGAGGGATCGTTCTCGTGATTTTCGAGGTATTTCGCGAAAACTTTCAACCCGTTCTCTTCCACGCGACGATTCATCACTCCCGGACGACAATCTTCCACGGCCACACGATATCTCGGTTATTTCCGCGAGGGAAGGAAAAGTAGCGCGCGATTACACCCGCGCGTATGCAAACCGTGGCGAAAGGGTTGCGTGTTGACGGTGTGTTCGTGTCGATGTTGGCGTAACACCGCGATAACGCTTGGTCGACAACCACGTTCCAGAAAACGACAGCTTTGAGTGGCCATGATAGAACAAACGGAACTAACAGACGCCAGCGTTTTTTAATTTAACGGGACTCGAATTTTAGATGACTAAAAATTATCATTTTTATTTACGAGGATAATTTAACCAGAAAAGAAAAGAAGGAATTAAATTCGTAGGATTTCTAAATATTTTTAAACAAGTGAAAAACTAAAAAATAATTACGTCAACTAAAAAAATCTAAGATCTGAATATTCAGTTTGAAAAGATGCATGATATTACTAAATATTGATAAAAAATGAATACAAAGTTTTCAGAAAAATAATATTTACTCCAAAGAATCATTGGAAACGTACATGAAAACATGTACAAAAGACAATTATTTTCAGACTTACAATCTCAACCATGCATAAAAATGATGGCATTCAACGATTAAGGACGTTGTTATTAACAAGCTATTGCTAACACAATCGATCGTCACGACGCGACGTGGCCGTAATTTCCCGTCGATTTCCTGCTCCTCCATCACGGCCCGCTAAGTTGCCTTCGGATCACGAAATTAAAGCTATTGTCGCGTGCGGTGGCCGGGTTTGTGTGCGCGCCTCATCGTGAATGCATCCTCGTAAATTGCGTCGGGATCACAATGGGATCGCGAACAGCAATGATGCGTAACATATTCTGCCTTACAGGTGCGTGAATCGGGACCACGAACGAACATCGTGTAACGCACGCCGCTGACGGAACTTCCGTTCATCGAGTGTGCAGGGTGAGACCAGTAATTACGATACATGGCGCGGTCGCGAAATTTTCGAGGGTTGAGGTAAGCTCTATGGGGTCGATCGTGTTACGATAAATATTGAATTTGGTGCTTGAACGATTCAATTTTGAGGGATGGGAACGACACTATTTGAGGGTGTTGTGGTTCGGTAACAGGGATTTTACCAACCCTCTAAAATCACAGCCGGATTCGTAAAAATCGCTGGGACGGACTAACCGGCACGAAAATCGCGGCTCGATCTTCCGGATCGAGCAAGTGGAACGTGAAAAGCGCGCGCCGACACGGTCGATCGACGCGGTTGGACGAGAGAGGAACGAAGCAGCCTCCGACGCGTTTCCCACGGGCCTCTCTCGTCGGGACAAAAAGAAGGGAATGAGAGAAAGAGGTGGAAGCGGGGGAGGAATATGAAAAAAAAAAGAAAAAGGAAAAAAAGAAAGAGC
The DNA here is from genome assembly GCA_019453375.1 of Ctenoplectra terminalis. Classification (NCBI taxonomy): domain Eukaryota; kingdom Metazoa; phylum Arthropoda; class Insecta; order Hymenoptera; family Apidae; genus Ctenoplectra; species Ctenoplectra terminalis. Next base: position 125,474 of record SMSQ01025979.1, read on the forward strand.
GGAAAACGAGCAGGCTGACCTTAATTTCGCCGCGGAAAAACGCTCGACTCGCTGGTTAGGGGGCACGCGAGGGACGACGCGCGTGCAGCCGCGTATGTTAATGAACCGGGTGTGCTTTCGATACTAATGAGCCAGATTAGATAAACCGTTAGGATCCGCGCCGCGATATAAATCAACGTTATGTATATGCGTTTATGGGCGCGTTAAGGCTCCGTTCTGATTGCCTATGCAGTCGCTGTGTCCTGGATTTCTGCTACGACCAAATAATCCGCGTGCTTTTCGCGTATTTTCTGCGCGTCTTCCGGGTGTTTTCTACGTGGGAACCAAGGATGGGTTTTTAGCTAGGCGGATCTAGAGGCGTGGAAAAGCACGCGAGAAGCTTGTACGATTTAATTGAGGATCGAAAGGTGAAGGGTGTGGTTGGTTCTTCCGAGGGAGGTATGGGTCGGCAATAGGTTGGATGCAACTGTGGGAAATGCCATGTGAGATGATTTAATGAGATGGTATTTGAAAATTGAAATCATGTTCTATTGCGATTTCATGTTCCAAGCTCTGTGTGTGTGTGTGTATAATGAGAACGAAACGAGGAACGTTGGGCGAGGAATTTAAGTTTCATGGCTCCTAAAGAGCGAAACAGCACGTGTTCTCGTATTAATTTGATAAACGAAGTATGACGCAGTCGGTTGTTCTCATTTTCGTTCTCGGTGTTCCCAAAAGTCTGGCTGAGCGACACATGCGTGGTGAGAAAGGCAGCAATTTACGATTTGTCATGGAATCGTAAAAAAGCTGTTCAGCTGGCTGTCGTAAACCTACATGCTAATTACGGACGGAGAAATTTAACCCTCATGATTCAACCATTTTAATCGAGCTCGAGTTGCCTCTGCTTCACCAATTGCTCCATATTTTTTTCAAATAAGTTGAAGTACACTTTTTCTTGTTTATCCATTGAACAATTAAGGAGGACTTTTAATATCGGTCGATGCTTCGGTGTCTTTCTATTGATTTTAATTTTTTCTTCGATACTCATCTCCTGTCACCAGTTTTTCTTTTCTTTTCTTCCTTTTCTAAAACTCCTTCGAGATGATGGCCGTAGCAGACAGAACGTTTCTCATAGGAAATTCATGCGAGAGGAGTACCTGGAAATATCGAAGATCGAAAACACAATGCCTGGGACGGTGCTATGGAACGGAGAAGAGGCTTCGTTCGAATTCTAGCAGAATAGACCCGAATATCCCCATTTTCTCTCATGCGAAAAAAAAGGAAGAAAAAAAAGACGCGAAACCATGCTTGAGAAACGTCAAAAAAAAAAAGGAAGAAAGAAGAAGAGAAAGGAACTCCAGTGCAGCGATAGTTGATTGAACTGAAAAATAGCCGCGGGCAGCTGGAAAATCGATGAAGACAGAAAGGGGCCAAGTAGGTTGGCGTTCGAATTTTAACGAAACGACCTCGATGTAACCTACATAAATGGTGGACCGAAACATTCGAAATGATCAAAGAGATACGAAAACCGATGCACATTTTTCCTTTACCCATTACTAACACGTTGAACGCTACATTAGTCTCTGCGAACTGACGCTGAACTGTTCCCTTTAGACGTCGTTGGTATCTAAGAACCAACAATATTAATTAAAAATAATATCTATTTATTATTACATATCATTAAAACGTGTTAAACAAAGATACGACTTTCCCCCGCAGACTTTTACAATTTTCTTTTCAAATTCTTCCCTATTTTTCGATCAAATTTCTTTGAACTCGTATCGTAGCGTTCCAACGAAAAGTCAACCAAAATGGACGCAGCGCTCAACGCGCTAACCTTCGAATACCCAAATTAAAAAGAACAATACCCAACTCGAAATCCGTTTATCCTATACCGATCGATAAGAATCCAAACATCGATAAAAAAAAAAGTATTCAAACAGTACCTCTCAAAGCTTCAACATCCAATTGTACGAAAAACGATTCATCCGATAGAAAACAGAAATCAAAGATACAGAAATACCATCGAATACCTTTTTTTCTCCCAGTTACTTTAAGTCCCAACATCACCCTTCCGATTTTACAACCTCGCAAAGTTCCATTTCTACGCGACACCTCTCTCGCGGTTAATGGGCCACGCTGCCAGACCGAGGCCAAACATTTTAGGCACACCCTGTATAAGGAGACGTCGAGGCCGACCTCACGATCGGGCTGATGACATTTAAAAGTGCGACGGGAAGGTATCGACCGACAGAAAAGGGCGAGAGACAGACAGACAGAGAAAGAGAAAGAGAGAGAAAGAGAGAGACGTGTGCGAGGGAGAGACAAGGCAACGTGTTAGCGAGAGACAGAATGACAGACAGACGAAGAAAGAGAGAAAGGGGAATCGTAACGGGAGCGAGGGAGAAGGAGCGTCGACCCAGACGAGAAAACTGCAGTGAAAGCCCGACTCGCATTCTGGGCCAGACGGAAGAAACACGAGGCAGACGGTGTAACGGCCTCTCTCTCTTTCTCGCTCCTATCGATCGCTCCGTCTCGATTCGCCTCACGGCTGGCCGCGTCCGCGCCAGCATGCTCGTTTTTCCTATTTTTCTTCTACCAAGCCCCAACAGTATCGTCGACTTTCGCGCTCTCGAGCGTCCGTCGAGGGCGAGGGCGGAATGTTTGATTATGCAAACGACGGGCCCGCGATTTGGCCGATGATTGGAGAACCTTCGAGCGCGATACTACGAGTAGGAAAGCGCGATGGGATGAATTATGAGATACCGTGAACTCGTTACTCTGTTCTCTACTTTTCTTTCTTATTTTTTCTTATTTTTTTTTCCGCCGTGGGGAGGCACCTCGAGTGATTCAGGGTTGGGGTTGTTCATTTGATAGGGTGGATTTTTTTTTTCCTTTCCTTTTTTTAATAATTTAGTGATTGTAATTGGGAGTTCGGTGTGACGGGAGTATACATTATGATTTTTATTTTTTTTAACAGTATATTCTTACTATTATATTATTATTATTATAATTTTTCTTAAAACTTGTAATTAACAATCCATTTTGATAAATATTAATATTTTAAGATTTCCAATCCCTATATTTAATGTTACTGTAAAATATCAACGGATAATTTCCAGGAGAAAATTATTTGAGAAAAAAGAATTTATCGTCGAGAAAAAAAATCATTTTACATTTCCTTAAAACATTAGTCACAGAAGTTTCATAAATTCTTGACCATCCGGTCGATAAGCGTTAGAAACCGATCGACGCTCGTCAAACGTCAAACTTGTTTCGAGAAATTATTAATAGATCAATTATACGGATCTATCTTATCGNCGCTCCTATCGATCGCTCCGTCTCGATTCGCCTCACGGCTGGCCGCGTCCGCGCCAGCATGCTCGTTTTTCCTATTTTTCTTCTACCAAGCCCCAACAGTATCGTCGACTTTCGCGCTCTCGAGCGTCCGTCGAGGGCGAGGGCGGAATGTTTGATTATGCAAACGACGGGCCCGCGATTTGGCCGATGATTGGAGAACCTTCGAGCGCGATACTACGAGTAGGAAAGCGCGATGGGATGAATTATGAGATACCGTGAACTCGTTACTCTGTTCTCTACTTTTCTTTCTTATTTTTTCTTATTTTTTTTTCCGCCGTGGGGAGGCACCTCGAGTGATTCAGGGTTGGGGTTGTTCATTTGATAGGGTGGATTTTTTTTTTCCTTTCCTTTTTTTAATAATTTAGTGATTGTAATTGGGAGTTCGGTGTGACGGGAGTATACATTATGATTTTTATTTTTTTTAACAGTATATTCTTACTATTATATTATTATTATTATAATTTTTCTTAAAACTTGTAATTAACAATCCATTTTGATAAATATTAATATTTTAAGATTTCCAATCCCTATATTTAATGTTACTGTAAAATATCAACGGATAATTTCCAGGAGAAAATTATTTGAGAAAAAAGAATTTATCGTCGAGAAAAAAAATCATTTTACATTTCCTTAAAACATTAGTCACAGAAGTTTCATAAATTCTTGACCATCCGGTCGATAAGCGTTAGAAACCGATCGACGCTCGTCAAACGTCAAACTTGTTTCGAGAAATTATTAATAGATCAATTATACGGATCTATCTTATCGTAATATTGTTGCCGCTGGCTGAAACGGGCCAATCGCGTGGACGGCAGACGCGAACCGCAGAAAAGCGAGAGAAACAAAGTGAAACGCGAGGTAACACGTGGGTCGTGCGATTAAACGATTAAAAATCGACATCTGCCCGGATATCAAGTTTGCCCTATTTTCCGGTGGGCGTCTGTTGTCGTTCCGCTTAAACTTGCGCTTAATTACACGAGTTATCAACGTCCTGATTAGTTCGCGTGCTGTTAATAGATTTTCTCGCGAATAGATGGTTAACTTAACATCGGCGCGTCGATTCGAATTTCGCGGGCTAAGGGTGGAACGAACTGAAAATTAAGGCACCCAATTTTTGCGAACAACGATTTTATATCTACGCTCTTATAATTTATTTCGCTTCGTTCTCGAGTTTCTTACTATTTTTGTACGATTAACAGAATTATCTACGCGCAGTAAAGACGTAACATTAATAATTTCGTACTCGAGCGTCATTTTTTAAATTCAGTGTCCTATTAATGAAAAAACTTAATTTCTCAAGTATAACTAGCTTAAAAGTCCCTTGATAAAATAATGTCACGAGTGATTGGATCATAGGAACCGATTCGTAGTAATCCGACATCGATTGAATTTTTTAAATTCAATTTAAAATGGAGGTCAGACTAAGAATTAAGAAATTGGACTTTTCACGGATACGCCTGTTAAATATTTATTAACCGTCCGCGACACGTAACTTTATACTAATACCGTTTAAAAAAAAAAAAAAAGAAAAAAAAGTGACTCACAGTCATCCACGATGGATGACGTATCACCGAGGAAAATTAATCGCTAGAAACAGTAAAAACCGCAGCGCCATCGTAACAATTAAATTTTTACCGATTATCTTCGATACGCTCCATAAAATACCAACCAACGTCTCGTTAAATATCCCAACAAAATATCATTCTGACCTCCGTGCATTGGTCATAAAAGTAACAACGTATCGATATAAAATAATGGAACAATTATAAAACGAATTTAATTAACATACCACTAGGGCCATGTCGCGTGGTTTCGAACCCTGAACGTGAAGGATTCGTGCGCCCAGCTCAAGCAGCTTTCTCCTCAACTGTTTCACGGAGACGCCGAGCGTCTGCATGCAGCGACGCCTCAGCTTCATTTGAACCGTGCCGCCAGGTTGTCGACGTGCGGGAAACCACTAGCCGTCAGCTGTCAAGCTGGCATAAACACTCCCGAACTCTCGCGTCCCGTTGCCTATTTCGTCAATCCAGCTCGTTCCTTCAATTTCTCGTCACTGCTCACTTTTTATTATTTTTTTTTTTTCTTCTTTATCCCTCTTGCGTTCCGTCCGTACGATACTACGTTCCTCGTGTAACCTCTTTCTCGTTCCGTTTTCGTTTCCGTTTCTGTTTCCGTGCCGCGATACCTCGAGCGTTTCGAGGTAATCGAACAAAACAGAGGAAAACAGAAGAAAAAACAGAAAAAAAACAGCAAACGCGTGCGTGAATGTCAAAGTGTCATGGCAGAGGACACAACCGATCAACGTGTCTCGGCACGTTTGCGTCAACGACGATCGATCCGATTCCCCCGTTAAAAGGAAACGACCTGGTTTCTGGTTAATTCGATCCGGTACACCCCACGCTCTCTCGATGACCACTCGACCAAAGGCCTTACGGTTCTTCGACGAATGCTCTAATGGCCACACGTGTCGGTTTTCCTTCGAATAACGTGGAGCTCCTTCTTTTTTTTCCACGTCCCACCGGTATTTACAGAACACTTGGACGGACGCGCCGTGTCAGCCGCTCATGAATGCCTTCTCGTGTTTGTATGCGTGTACGTCGCACAAGTTGGCGCGAAGAAAAAGGCAAAGAATTCCTGGAGACTTCTGCGAAGGAGGCACACGGTCTACTCGCGACGAACCAGTGTAAAGGAATCCTCGCGTCACTTACAGACGAGACGTTCAATAATGCACCGGTACACGCGTCGGTCTTTTGACAGGCACGACCTTGACTTTCGAACGGCAGACTCGTTTCTGACTCGTTTCCGACTCGTTTCTCACTCGTTTCTCTCTCGTGCGTTTCTTGCTGCTACTGCTCCGAGATTCTTTGCAGTATCCGACTACGGTGTATTCTCGATGGACACGGTTTCGCCAACAACCAGAGACTCGGTCTATCTTTGAAAGATTCTCTGTTATTCCCAATGGTCGACGGTCGATTCGTCGACCGGCCAGTCCGCTTGTCGCCGTTTTTCTAGACTCTGGCCCCGGAACGATTGCTCAGTTCACGAAACACGCAGACAGGACAGGGTGTAGAAAAAGACGCACCGTTGGCCGACTTCCCGCTGCGCTAGCTCGGCTAGAAATGTCAGTAGCGTTGTTGCGAAAGTCGCGATGCTTTCGATAACACGGCCTCGCGTCGCACTGAATTAGGGACGGACGAACCACCGTGTGGCCCTGTGCGTGCGCGCGCGTCTTCGCACGAGTTTCAAACGAAAATGAGAAAAAAGGGAAAAGAGAAGAAACGAAAAGAAAATAGAGAAGAAAAATCACGCACTGTCGAGGGAACTCGTTTCTCTTTTCCCGTCGCACCTCGAAACGACGGTTCGTCCTCGTGTGTCGATTCCGAAGTCTCTTTTCACACACAGTACCGAACGACAAACTAGAAAGCGGAACCTGCTCCGCGATGAAAAACCCTGGACAAAAGTTTCAGTACATCCAACACGTTTCAAGTCCAGCGGCAGACTGAATTCGTCCGGTGGCTGTCAGGCCGCAGCACCGTCGACGCCGAGCGCTTCCACCTCTACTGTCTCGCCGTCCCTTTCCACCGATTCCCCACCGATTCCCCACCATTTCGTCGTCGGCGCAGCGGTCGCATTTACCTTCTCCTCTGGCCCCTTCGTCGCCCTAACCCGAAGCTTGCAGAGAGACTCCCGATCTATCGCTTTCTTTCTCTGTCCGATGCACTGGCAGACGCCGGTGCGCGCACGCACACGAGTCACAACTGCGCCTGTGTGTACCGTGCAGGCGGGTGTCCTGCGTGCAGTAATCGAGTACATGTATCGACGCAAACGCGTATGCGAGAGGCGTGCATGGACGAGAGCGGACACAGGCGCAGACCGAGCCAGCAGCCGGTTAAGCCGGTATGTCGTAGCACGACGCAAAAATCATCCGCGTGGCGGTGTCGGCGATGATATCCACGAGACAGGACGGCCCTGTTATCCTGGGAGGAGGAAACCGCAGCCTGGCGACAAGGACTCGACACGGTGACACTGCGACGCGCGGTTTTGAAACGCAGACAGGAAGCGTACGATTAATCGTGCGCAATCGTTCGTAGTTAATTAGTAGAACCTTGGGGTTATCGATGAATCTTGGCAAGAATACGAAGAATATTTTAAACCTTTGTACTTCGTTCGTGTAGTTTTCTTCGGGAGCTAAGTTTTGAGTCAATTACAATCGATGGTTCGAGTATTTGTCATTTTTCGTTTCTTTACGAAACAGCACCAAGTTTTCGGGATAGTTCTGTGAAGCTTAAAAAAAAGTTCACGAGCGCGAAGGGTTAAGCATCGGACCATGGGGATCGTTAAGAGTGACCGAATATCGGGAAAACGTTTATTCTTTTATCGCGTGTTATCTCTACTGGCTGCACCACCCTTGGTTACCGATTTCTCGACGAGAGTTTCCAGAGGGTCATAAAATTTTCACCAACGATGAAACGCACACGGTCACGGTATCGCGCGCGGAAAATAATTACCTTTCGCCAGCGGCGCGGAAGGTAAAACCCCGGAATTTCGAGTGCCGAAATCTCCGAAAGTAGGAAGGACGTATATGTATCCGCCAGGGGGAGGGAGGTGGGCGAAACGAACGAACGAACGAACGAACGAACGAACGAGCGAGCGAGCGAGCGGGCGTCGAGCGCGCACGCACGCGTGCATGCAGTTACGTGCATTCACTCGCGCGAATTATTCTCGTCGACGGTGCTCCAGCCGGTTCCATTAATTCGAGTGCGCCACTCTACCCTGTAGAGGGTGAAATTACCCTTGAAATTATAACAGGTTGATACTTCAACCGCACCGTCATCGACCGTCAGGTCGCTCGGCAGCGATCGATAGCACTTGTTCGATGCGATATGGGCACCGGTGGAACGCTTAGAGAATAGTTTTCAATTAAGCACGCCAGGAATGGCAGCGACAAAAGAAGCTGGCTGCCTCGTCAGAATCGTTCGACCAAGCCCCGTCTCGGAATCGGATAATCGCCGCTGCCAATTAAACCCCGTCGAGCTACTACCGATCGCGCTCGTTCTCGGGCATGCGCGGCGTTCGATTTTCGACTGGTTTCGTAATACCATCGAGCACCGATTCGGTCTCGATCCTCAACGATGGGATGTACCGAGCTAGAGATTCTTTTAATCGACCTCGATCGTCGCAAAGGACGTCTATCCTCTTCCTGGAGGAGACTCCTCGTCGAGGTTGCTCTCGATCACGGATAAGCGTACGGAACGGAACGGCAGGCAGCGTGATACGCGTTGCACAGACGGTCACGCACACAACTTCTTTCCACGGCACCACCAGACGCTGCTAACCCCCACTACATCTCGGCCTCACACCAAGAGGCCAAAGTCTCACAGACGAATTCTCACACCCGCGCTCTGGGCCGAGAGCGAGCAAGAGTACGAAAGAGGAAGAGAGGGAGAAAACAGGAGGTAGAGATACGGATAGACAGATAGAGACAGAGAGAGAGACGAGGTACGAGAGACTCCGGAGACGGACAGAGACAGGAACGGACAAGAACAGACAAGAACAGACAGTCTCGCAAGAGCTCTTTGGGTATACGGGCTCTCCCGCTCGCGACGTCGTCGTCGGTATAGGCGCGCCTTAAGGAACTTCGACGCCTGACCTTACCTCGGCCAAGGTCGTGCCACGACGAACCGTCTGCCGTCTCTAATGTCGTTTTGACTGACTGCGATCCGTGTTTTGACGAGCGGTCGACCGTGTGCATGGTGCCCGCCTGGTCATCCAGAGGTAACGTCACCACCGCAGAGAACGGAGCACGCGTGACACCGGATTCTGGCGAAGCTTTATGTCCGCCGGACCGAAACACCGGCCCGTTTCGTCGAGACCGAACTTTTCCATTAGACGACGACCGGCTCCCGTGGCCCTTAACGACCCACCTCTTATATTAAATTCCGGTTCGTGGTAAAAGTATTTCGATGCAGGACCGCCGGCTGCTCCCACGGGAGAGACCCACGAGAAGCATCCGTACAAGCCTCTAAGACGTAATACAATTACGTAATTAACTTTTTCGAGCTTCCACGAAGTGGCCCCAACTTTCCAGGTAGCAAGGCTCTCCCATCCCTTCTTTCGAGGTGAATTTTGAGGCCTCTCTTCTCTCCTTATACCCTGGCAAACTTTTCTCTCCGTTTCGCGTTGCGTAGCTGTTCCACGCGGCTAAACGCGAGCTCGAAGAGCTACCAACATTTTCGCGTGGCACGGTTAACTTTTCCTTTCGCGGCCTCTCGTCTATTTACCGGATGGGGCAGGGTCGCGACCAAAACAACCGCGAGCCTTACAAACGGATGCGCTCTCGCGGTCCACGAATCTGTCCCTTCTCCTCCTCTTTTTTTCTTTTTTGTTTTTTTTTTTATTCTCTGTATCAGAGTATATCGCGGTGGATGCAACAATAATAAAATCGCTGGTAGGATGCACCGACGACGACGTTGCCTGTGACGACCGCGACGACGATGCGATATGGCGGCGGTGGCTTTATCGTTGGCGGGTGAACGAGAGAGCGCGGTGCACGAGCGCGTGTCTGGCCCGTGCGTATGGACGCGGCTTAATACACACACCACGAGAGCAAGAAAGATAGTATATAAAACGAGAAAGATAGGAACGAGAGAGAGAGAGAGAGAGAGAGAGAGAAACGCGGAGGGGAACGAGAAAGAGAGTCGCACGAGGCAGTTGCGCGCGCGAGCGTACGTCTGTGTGCGACGCTTGCTGCGAGAGTGTGCGCGCCGTCTAGACAGGAGGTTGTTGGGGCCGAACGAGGGTCGGCGGAGAGAGGCGAAAGACGACGCTGGGTTGGAGGGATTCGTACGGCGAGAAGGTGGGGTGGATACGGGTACGAGCAAAAGCTGGAGGGGAGGAGGCAGGGGAGGCGGCAGGGAAGGCAGCAAAACGTGATAGTGGGGAGGGTATGATAACCGGCTATCATATCTCAGGGCCGCTGCTACGAGACCTCCGTTTCCCCTTTCTTCTCCGACGATCCTTCTCCTCCTTTGCCCCGTCTGCCCTCTGTATCCTCACCTTCTTCGCCCTCCTGTTCCTTCGTCGAGACGCTGCACCGGTCGGTGCAGGGCAACCTCCACCTCCACCGACAGCTTCTGCTTGTTCTTCTTCTTCTTCTTCTTCTTCTTCGTCCTCGTCTTCAGCCCTCCGCTCTCTTTATTCCCTTTCCTTCGTTAGTCTTTGCTTCTCTTTCTTCGTCCTCTTCTTCCTGTTCTTCCTCTTTTTCCTCCTCTTCTTCTTCCTCTTCGATCTCTCCACCCTCCTCCATCCCCCTTACGAATCGACTTCGCCGCGACGTGGCCCAGACGGAACGCGATAACTCTGCCCGTGCGCTCCCTTTTTTTTTTTTACCCTTGCCCTTTTCTTCTCTTTCGATTACGCTCGCCCCCCTTTTATTTGCCCTCCGCGAGAGACATCGCGCTGCCTTATCGCGGGGATGGGGTTGCGCCGGCTGCGCCGTGCTTCCAATCACGCTCCCTGGAACCGGTACGCGTCGTTCCGAGGGTATCGTGGGCTCGAGGCATCCAAGACGACTGTCGTACGCTCGATAGCACCGAGGTCTGTCCTCCATGGAAATGTTGCACGGTGCTTTTGTTACGAAAGACCGAGAGTACAGGGTTAAGTTGTTTCCGTGCCACTTTTTCCCGGTACGGTGGAACTGCGTTTATCCGAGCTACGTTTGTAAATCGTGTAAACAATTTTGTAAATTCAAAATATTCCGACTCCGTTCCGACTTGACCATCGGTGCTCCTAGCGTTTGTATCCGATTTAATAATTATTCGACTACCGCCCTGAACCTTAACCAATACAGTAGACAGATGTAATTATCCAAACGCGAACTCCGGTTATTTAAGCCGAGAGAATCAATGAATTTGTATCGTACGAACGATTCAGTTATCGGAACTGTTTCGTCCCCCCCAACGTATTCAAATGGAGTTGTATCCGTTCGGGGTGTAGCGGCACGAACGTTTTGAAGACGTTCGAGAAGATTCAACTATTGCTACACAGTCGTGCGGTCTACGAAAGGGGACAGTCTCGATTAGATAGCGACTATGGGCGCAATTGTAGACTTTGGAACAAGATGAATCGGAGACTAAAAAATAGTCTTTCGATATGAATCGTTGAACATAGCGATTTTTCTGAGATACGCGAGAATACAACAAAAAAGGGTAAAAGAGCGTAGAATTTTTTTACCGTTCTAATAAAATAAAAAATAAAAAAGGGACCCAAATCCGGATCTCTTCTTCGACCGGTTAAACTATCAAGATCGTGGACATTTTTTTCTCTCTCAACCTAATGTCTCAAAACGTTTCTCGCCCACGCGAACAAGATCTGTTGTGTTCCGTTCTTTATTCCTCGGTTATGAGAAAACCTGCAAATGACATCACTTGCGTAGGCAGATGCCCGAGTCTAATACGATCGTATCAATGGAGCGACGATTTGGCGCTAAAGATTTGGGTATGTCGAAATAGAATTAATAGAATCCTTCACAATGAACGATCAATCTTACGAGTTCACGCGTGACTACGCACCAATATCCACTATAATCAACAACACCCTCTTTCGATCGATTTTATTTCATTTGTGGATGAATACTCCTATTGAGCTGACTCTCGAGATAATTAATTTACGTAAACCGAATGAAATGGTAATAATTAAAAATTTTTCTAATTAAGTTATCGATGGTACACGACGATTGACAAACATGAATCTTTTTTCTCATTGGAGAAACAAAAATTAACTTTTACCGTGCTGTTTAAAAAATATCAGAAATTAAGTACAAGTATAATTTTTTTCAGAATAAATATCCTAACTTAATTCTTTCACCAGGATCGCAGAACGCTATCAAAATCTTTCTCCCGCAACTCGTGATCGCACAAATCATAGAGTTCACGATTAAACCCGAGAATAAATTCCATTTTCCACTACAAAATCTAACACGTGCCATCAACGCTGCTAATCCAGGATATGAAACCAAAAATCGCACCCAATCGATTAACAAAATCCGCGACCGATCGCGTCGATCGGTGAGGGTCGGAGGAGGAGGCGATTATATCAGCGTCCCCGCCACGATCTCCCGCGAAAGGCCTCGACCGAGTAACGAGGTATCATAGTCCAGTTTGATCGATGTCACGAGCAAACGTGGACGCAGGACAAAGTGAAACGTGAACTCGAAAACGTGAACTCTTCAGCCGGGAGCGGCGTCGGTTGCCACGAGGCTGCCACCAGCCATCCCGATCGTGTCCTGCACGCTGTCGTATCCCGTGGACCGGCCACGGCAGGGATATCGATGCTCGTTTCGCTCTTATTTTTTTTTTATTTTTTTCTTTTTCTTTTTTTTTTGTTTTCCGTCCACCTCGATCGGGTGTCGTCTGCCAACTCCAGCACGCCCGGGGGACCAATATCGGCCCACGTCCATTTCGCGCGGCAGATTATTTCGAATGTCGTTAGGACAGAAGGATAGAAAGAGAGAAAAAGAAAGGGGTGTCGTGTCGTGGAACCGGACACGCGTACCGAAGCCCGCGTAGGTCAGGTATTTCGAGGTGTACGGATCCCTGGACTGGACCGGTGTGGTTGTCTTCCTCCTTTTTTTTTTCCTCATTCTTTTCTCCTTTTTTTTTTCCTCCTTCGATCGTCCTCCGCGTGCAGGGCAGACTATCGATTTCATCAAAAGTTCGCGCACCTCCGCCGCCATCGGCCCTGTTCTCCAGGACGCGAGAGAACGCCTCGAGAACGCGTCGCTGGAATTCCTCCACGAAATCTCGTAAAATCTTTTATAAGCTCGTGGGCCTGGTGTAACGACGTTGGCAAAGGTGGCGGATATTTCGACAGAGAGGACGTTTATGCCCCGATATCTGCGCTATAAATTTTAATCCTACCGATGGTTGCCTGCGTTCACCGGTGCAACGTGACCTCCCCCTCTTTCCTCCCCGGCTGTCTGACAGAACCAGTTGGTTTTGATAAAACCAGTATCGTGGCGAGGATTTTCGAGATTAGGGGGCAGGGGACCAGCGATAATTCACGCGCATTGTGACGCCGAAGGTCGTGGATATTATCGATCCACGCTGATAAGGTACAGAGTTTCCTAAAGACGAACGCGGTACTGATAAAGTTCGTGAATGTATGCATGCGATGAGAACGACGAGGAGGTGCGGATCGTTGGATGTTTTTTCTTTTTTTTTTCTTTTTTTTTTCTTTTTCTCTACTTTCATTCGGGGATATGTCGGAAGAGAGATAGGTGGAAGATCGTTGTTGAATTAAGGGAATTAGAAGAGATAATATACGGAGGGTACTGTGGTGGGAGGAGAACCGTTCTGGAAATATTTTTTGGAATCGATGGATGCACAGGTGTTCTGATAATGTTAGAAGACAGAAACTGATTTATAATCGGAACAATTTTATCCTTTATTTTTTTCAAACTCGGAATATATTCACTTTTGTGAATTTATGTATTTTATCTTTGAAAAATGGAACTTACGAAAGAACGAAATTTATAGCATCCTAAAATTTGATTTATCTTAACAGAGGTAGACACCCGATGAAACTCGAATCACAGGTTAAATCTCGCAAAGATTTGCTCTTAATTCAACCATGAACGCGATCAAACTTTGCCGCTGATATTTCTAGCAAATATATTAGAAGTTCGTCATACGTTCAACCAGAAATCCTGCTGTTGCTCGGTACGCAACTTTGCAATTATGCTACTCCGACTAATTAGGACTCGCATTCGAAGGTTGAATCGAATATGAAATCCTGGAGAACGATAGCACGTGTCAGGAATGAATTAGATAATCAATCACGCGGGAATTTGTTGAATAGTTAGTTGGGAATATTGATTGGATCTGAGCTAGGTTTTAATTATTTCCATCGGTTCGCTAAGAGTTGATCCGATGGAAATTTTTCAGAATTTATTTTCATTTTTGAAGGCCGTAATCGTTCATTCTTCGCAGTATCAGCGAATCGATTGTGACACTGTCCTGAAAGTTGAATCGAGCGTGTTGTGTAATTTCTTTTCAAATGTATCAACAATTTCACGACCAAAGTCACGTATACGTGACTTCATTCTCCAAACCACTCGTGTCACTATCTGCATGATTTACTTAACAATCTTCGAGAACTGTGACCTATTCCGATATCAAGACACACATTTGTCTACGATCTAATTCTCGACATTCTAGTACGTCTCACTTTTGTCTGCTCTCGTTAGTCTTGAGCTGCTCGATAATCCTCGACACTGATAAAACGTACTCGACGAGAAAGCGAAATGATTAATCCACGATAGCTCTATCAAATCTAGTTCAAACTTTGTGAATTAGATACGAAAAATATAACTGATTCACTCGTTTCTCTGTGCAGCATAATAGTTATAGCGTGTACAAATCCATGCAAATAATTATAAATAAATGTAATGAATTCATATAAATCCTGAATAATTTAGAATTGCAGTTACTAAAATCCTCTCTCAAATTAAACTAAAAAAAAAAACACCTGAGTTTCTCATTTCTAAACCTCGCATAAGAATTGCATCGTGGCACTGCACATTACCCTCATTTGTGAACAAACTGAAAACCACCAACGCCATTAAAACTACGAATAATTCCTCACAAACGACATTGTTGATGAAAAATCGAATTCCATCGCTCAAGAAAAAAAAAAAAAAAAAATATCGCAAATTCAAACTCCCCCTATCATCTATATAGAATAAAATAACAACGAAACTGAATTTCGTATTTCTAACCCTAGCATAATAGTCGCGCCACGACGCCACACCACTCTCTCCATTTATTAACGGAATAAAAACCACCGACCCCATTAAAATCATAAATAATCTCGCAGAAACGTCACTCACCGTTAAAACAAAAAAAGAAAAAAAAAATCGAATTCCATCGACGAATAAATCCCAAAAATTTCAGTCACCGAAAAGCTCGAATCATTCGGTCCTAGGTTCACCGAGCATTGTTCGTTGCTCGATCGTTCGCGTTCAAGAGTCGCTCCTGTATTTATGGAACGGTTCGCGTTCATCAGTCAGTCGGGAATAAATTATGGAATTTATTTGCGCGCGTCGATATTTGTCAGCGAAGCGAAACGAAAAAACGCCCGCTTTAATTTATGCTCGGTGTCGCAGGTGCCTGCACGCGCGCATATCCGCGACAAGAATTAAAATAAAGCTGCGCGAGCGTAGAAGGAACGAGAAGGATGTATTAAACAGTAGATCGGAGTAAAAGAGACAGGTTAAATCGAGTTAATTCGTCGGTTGGTGATCAATTTTTCAGACACGATTATTCCGCATGAAACTCGGCCAAACGAAGGAGCGGAATAGAAAAATCGACCGCACGGATGACGCGTGAACGGCTATGAAAATTCTAAGGGTCGATGACACCGGGTTGCACCGTTAATCGATACCTCGTCGAAGGGGTGAATTGTCTTACGGTTCGACTGGCTAAAGTGAAAGTCGCGACGCTGCCGGTCGATAAGCGGGGTAATGAGCGGGAAAAAAAGGGTACCGCTTGCTGCTTTCGATACGGTGCAGTTACCATTGTTTCTTGTAAATTCTGTATTAATAATCGTTGGATTGTTTTCTGCTCGAATACTTTTACTTCACTCGTTGTACTTTTATTGTCAAGCTTTACCGGTTTTACTTTTCCTATTTATAATTTAACGACCTATTTTGCTAAAAATAACACGTTCATTGTCTGCCGACTTACGTATGCACGTGTGTAGTGCGGTTGAAGTTCGAATTCGACTACACACGTTTATATCTTATTATACCGAGAAATTTTGTTTCAATTTTTTAACGGATTACCCAGTTATTTAAATGCAACGATCTTTTACGAATAATATTTCTGGGAAAACGCGAGACGAGTGAAATTCTATTTCTTCAATCGTAACATATATTTTTCAATAAACGTACGTTACTAAAATGCGCATCCTTTCTAAATTTTTTTATCGAAACCACTCTCGCAATATTTTTTTTTACAAATAATCGAATATCGATCACGGTGCTCTGGTATTAAAATTAATAAAATTACAAAAAGTGAAGTTAAACAATTTAGCTCCGGATTGTTTGAATTAGAAAATTCACACGAATCGATTCAATAGCATCTATCGCCATTGATATTAATTAATTAATTCTATTATTCGTTCAATGATCGTTAATCTGAAAAGAAA
This sequence comes from Ctenoplectra terminalis, assembly GCA_019453375.1. NCBI lineage: Eukaryota > Metazoa > Arthropoda > Insecta > Hymenoptera > Apidae > Ctenoplectra > Ctenoplectra terminalis. Next base: position 142,019 of record SMSQ01025979.1, read on the forward strand.
AAGGAAGATGGAAAGATAAGTCTGAACAAAGAAGAGATTTTTCGATTTATATTTAAGTCGACAGATTTATTAATGGAAAGAATAATCTCGGCGAAAGTTCCGGAAACGAGCAGCGCCTTAATGTTTCCTGGCCGGCTGGTGACACCGAGTCACGCGCTGTCACGGTGTTTATCGGCACGGTGCGATTTTAATCGAAACCGATGATTCACCTAGACGATTCGTCGCGATATCGCTCAACGTGTGTGGATCTTTCGTCGCGATACGAGACCGAATGTAAATGTACGTGAAACGACAGATGCGCTGCCGCGACTATTCGCCTGCGTTGGTCCACCCACGTATTTCGAACTGTTATCTTAATCCACGTCGAGATTGCGATACGTTAACATAAAAACGAGCTCGAGTATATGCGTGCAGTTTTTACCGAAATAGACCTCTTAACTCTTTCGCTGTTGACGGCCACTGTACCGACCTTCCTCAAATTTATCTCTATGTACGAATGGTTACTATAGCGGCGGTCAATAGTAAATCGTATGTAAATGACGCGTAATTAAAAATGTGTTAAAAAAAAAAAAAAAAAAAAAAAATCTTCAATGCCGCATAAAAATAACTGAAATAATAAAATGCTTACGAGAAGATGAAAGTATCAAGAAATCAGGCCAAGTGCCATTTTTTTTCTCTAATTAAATATTCTGATAGAACTTTTTTTGTTTAGATTTAAAATATTGCAAAGTTTAATATCAGAAGATGAAAGTGGAAAGAATTGAGAATAAGTGTAACTTTTTTTATTCTTCCAATTAAATATTGTAATGTAAGTTTTTTGTTTAAAATTAAAATATTTCCAAAATGAATAGGAGAAGATGAAAATGTTAAGAAATCAGATGAAATGCTATTTTTTTTTCTATAATTAAACATTCTAACATAATTTTTTCGTTTAGATTTAAGGTATCATCGAAACATACAATTCTCCTGGTACGAAACTCGTTAAATACATTTTAAACATCGATAGTGACACAGTTGTGAATAAAATGGAGTATCTTGCTCCTCGTTCTGTAGCCGCATTGCCAGTTAAACAAATGTGCAAGGTGTTAATGAGACAAGGAAACACTTCGACGGAATATAATCTTCGTTCTGGGAAAATGGACAGAACAGACGCAAGTTTACGTCTGGTCTCGAACGTCAATACTCACGTGTTTCGACAAAACATTAAAAAAAGAAAAAAAAACAAAACAGGCAACTTAACGAATTTCCTAATTTACAAACGAAAAAAGAATTACAACTAAAAAACTGATCATTCATGGGAAACATACATTTACATGCAACATATTGAAATCGTAGACTCGCAGACGCCGAATTTCTTCATCGTTCGATAAACTCTTATCGATAGGCCGAGAATCTGCGACAAGAACTGACTGTCTGTCTGCCGCTGGTAAGCATCGCCAGTTTCCCAACCACAAGATTTATCCTCGTCGTTGAGCAGAAAAAGAACGATCGTCGTTCATAATTAATCGAAACACTATTGATTGATTTCGCAATTGATCCAAAAATATCATCTAGCCAATGTTTCCGGGATTGTGCAAAGTTCGTCCGGTATTATCGCGATTTCGCAAAAGCACGTTCCTCTTGGGATCTCGTAGACCCCTCCCGATACTCGAGAATATATAATTTTTGCCACTAAAAGAAACGTAAACAATTTTATCGATACGCTATTAACGACACCAAGCCCGAGATTCGAGCTCCTCTTTAATTGGATTGTTATTATATTTTTTGAGAAATTTCTTACACTTATTGCGAGTAGAATTGAATGGTTAGGTTGTGCAATGAGCTCTGGGGATTAACACTAAAATTACCAAACAAATCAAAATGGATTCGTAATTTCTCACGGAAATAATATAAATTCACGTTTCTCGTATTTCTCATCAATTTCCGTGATTTTCTACGCAAAAAATATGAATTTTAAGTTGTCAGATGTTTGATTTTCTTATAATTGGGACCATTTTTGCAAAGAGATGAGAATACGATTAAGAAGAATCATTTTCGAAGACCGTAACAGGATTAATGCGAAAAGAATTCGCGAAACGGAATTCTAAGTTTTAAGAAGAAGAATAACAGTAATTCCTTGACCGAGGATCGCGCGTATCGTTCGACCGCCGCAGCAATCAGCCGTGACGTAAACTCTCATTACGAGCGTGATAACTTTATGACACGCGGGGGCCGCGATTAATTATTGTAATTCCGGGAATCGCGGCGTTCCACTTCTTTTTGTCGGCGCGGTCTCGTCGATCGACCGTTCGGTGAATCGTACAACACGTACGTTTCGCGTGTCTCGTCGCCGGGGAAAATATTTCTGCGTTTCGTTAAGAGCCGATAAATTTGTTCGAAATATACGCCCACAGAATCCCCCATTTCAATCGCTCTGGTCGCGGAAAAAGTTGCAACAACGCGTATATTAGTCAGGCTCGTTTTATACGAGGATAAATAATAATCTTTACGAGGAAGCTTGCCATGTTTCCATGATGATCGGAAACGATGATTCAGTGATGGGCCAAATGAATTTTTTTAGGTGTTCGCGCAGCGAGGTAAACACTCGTATATGCTTCATAAATATATTGAACAGGTTGATTATTGGATTCCCGTTTAAAAAAGTACCTCGGATTATCTTACGCTGCTTCAACGCACGATACTATTAAACTCCAGTCGCGATAAAAATTATACCTCGTGTATAATTCAAAAGTGAAATAAAAATCGCCCAAAAAAACTTCTTTTCCTACATTCCACAATTTTATCAGATGTAAACACTCCCCATATTCCATCGTTCACTTTTTATTTTTTTATATACCATACAACCACCGAAAGTCTCCAACAGATCGCGTCCTTCGAGAAGCAAGCGGCTTCAAACAGTCTCTCTAAAACGAGTTTGATTCCTTTTGCTCGTCAACCATCAACAACGTGACCTCATCCCGATACTAAATACTTTTCGTTCTATTTTATCAAATCTTCCGCCAATGACGATACATTTTCATCTCCGTGTCTCTTCTTCCTCCTTTACCTGACTTTTTTTTCTCTTTTTTTTGCTCGCACGCCCACGCGACCGAATAAAATTACGACCGGGCTGGCTGTCTCTCGAAACGGAAAAGGGACCACGATCGCCGGACACGCGTCGATCAGATAGCTCGTGTAGTATTTCACTTCGTTATCGATCGATCAGAAGCCGCCTAGACGCGTCCGACCGCGCCGCGTTTCGCAAGCTGTCTCGCGCGAGAACGCGTTTCGTCGGACCGGTATTCCTGGAGGACAGGTGTCCATCGAGATTCTGGCACGGATTACGCGGTCGACCAGACGCGGACCGGCGACTCCACGCGGAATTTCGCGGCACGGCTGCCATATCGATCGATCGTGGGCCACGTGAATGCGGCCGGGGATAGGTTCGGGTGATCGAGTTCGAAAGGGAGCTAGCTATATGATGAATTGTACAAGTTATCGCGATGATGAACGGGTTTCGGATATTGGAGAGTTTAATCTTGTGGGAAGTATTTTTGAGACTCGATAGAAATAATTTTATGTGGGTTTTTGACAGGGTGGTTTCTTGCTTTAGAAAGTGGAAACAGACAAGTGTGTTAATTTTGAAGATTTTCAAACGAGATCGGTAAAATGAATCATACTAAGGTCCGATAGAGACGAGCGACTTTTGTCCGCGCGATCTCGCTCCTATGTTTGTCTTCGCTGTTTTTGACTTGGAAAAAAAAAAATATATCATCGTAGCGAGATCGCTTGGATAAGAATCGTTCGTCTGTATCGGGCCGAAAAGTTCAATTTTAAGCAGAAATTAACATCCGACGTCGCATTTGTCAAACGTTCAGACGAATCTCTCCAGTACGCGTTTTCACTTAATCAAAGATCGTGGAGCAACGTAGACAAAGCGCGTCGTTATCGGCATTGAATACAATGTGAATCGTGACTATTAGAACCGCGACGAAGTGCGTGTACGCAGTCACGTACGTGTTACACGCATTTTGTGCCACTGCGAAACACCTCGCATCCGATCGACACCTCGTAATTTATTAACGAGATGACCCGTCGATAGTCGGGGAAGGATTAAGCGTTCGTAACGAACAGTAGCCGTCGGGCTTGCCAAAGTCCATTAAGCGGATCGACGAACAGCTGGGCGGCTTCTTTGTCTCCCGGTCGGGCCAGTCCGATAACTAGTCATCGAGTCATCGCCCGTAATAAATTCGATTTTAAATAGAAACGATAGCGATCCCGAGAAAACGTGACGCGTTTCCATCATGGTTCTCGAAACTGTCCGGTTTTGCGGTGATCCACGCCAGCTTCTCTCATTTTTAACAGATTGTTATTCGAATTCCGTGTTTTTAGTTCTCTTTAACCAATTCGCTTCGATATCGGTGCACTGCAGTGACGGATTAATTTTCGAACTCTAACCTACCGATTTGTCTGATATTTAATAGTTTTCTACACTTGGGATATTCCTCGATAACACATCGCGTTGGAATACTCAACAGAAAACGAGTGTTTAACTCTGTATGGTATTTGACCCTTGTAGTATCTTATAAGTTTTCTGAGTACCATCCAAAAATATTGAGATTAAAATTACTATTATATTAAAATTAGTAAGGTCAGTACGTGTGTTTAAATTATATTAAAAATCGAAAGTCGATATATCGGTTTAAGATAATATTCGGAAAATCCACAAATCCCATATATCGGCTCTGAAATACTATAAGAGTTAAGGTTTGTTCGCCCTCTTCGGGGTTTCCAAATTAAAATAAATAAATAAATAAATCTTCAATATAAAATTAAAACGAGAACTTAGGAATATTAAATAACAGCTTCCAGACATTCAATTTCCAAATTAGAGAATAAAAAAGAAAATGAATAAATAAAACACGATTGAATTCTAGATGACCCCAAAACTATAGCAGACTTAATTTAAAAATGCAATATCCAAAGGCTAACCAACTACCATCACAGTCCAAACCACTTTAGAATCGTGAATAATTTTCACGAAGAAACACGATCGAAAGGAGAAGTACAGCATAGCCGGAGTGGTTCCAGGAGAAACGAGCAATGCTACGGAGAAGACATATGAAAGAGAAGACGCAGTCGACTGCAGACTCAGCAACTGGCCACGACTGGTCAGCCTCTTTCTTCCTTTCTTCTTCATCTTCTTCTTCTTCTTCTTCTTCTTCTTCTTCATCTTCTTCTTCTTCTTCTTCGTCCTCTTCTGGTGCTGCTCCACTGGTGCGGCTGCTGCCTTGTCTTCTTCTCCTGCCGATGTTCTCCAGGGTGACCGACCTCGGCGTCGCGCCAGCCAGGCTACGAGAAGCGGATCGTAGTATCTGCCGGTTTTTGCAGGGCTGGCGCGACCACGCCAGCCGAGTCGAATTGTTGCTACTCGCTCGCCGTAAGCCGGATTAAAAACCGACGGGGATTACGCCGGCGCAAATTTATTCGAAGCGCGGCCAGGAATAAATGGGAAGCATCCTTCGACGGGAGCATCGTGCGGATATTTTTTATTATTATTATTTTTTTCTCTCTCTCTTTTTGTCGGAAAGAGGGATTTTTGATCGCTGATCGTGGTCACGAGTCGGGAAGCTTTTTTCACTTGTTCGTACCGTGGGTATTTAATTTTTTTGGGTTTGTTAGTTTCTCTCTTTATTTCAATTTTTTTCCTTTCTTTTTCTTTTTTTTTCTTTTTTGTTCTTTCTTTTTTCTTTCTTTTTTAATGGGTGGATACTTTGGAGGTTGAAAGGATGTTTAATTTGAATATTTAATAAATGTGAATTTGCAGAGAGTGCAATTAATTGGTGTAAAAAATTGGTAAAATTATATGCGACCGTAATGTTTGAGTTACGGTTAAGTAGGGTAATTTGGAAATTAATTTTGTACAGAGGTTCTGACGCTGTAATAAAGGAGCTCCGATTTGTGGCCTGCGTTAATTTAATATTTGTTTTATTTATCGTAGCAGAATTGATATTCCGTATTAACTGGGAAACATTTATGGGAACCGTTTATTCAAACCTTTTAAGACGACAGAAATAGTTGGAGTGGTTAAAATTATTCCCTGTAATCTATTTCGAGGTAAAACATGTTCACCAAATTTCATTATGATTTACAAGTTGTTTTACCAGTTGACGTTAGAAGCTGTTTGCGTTCGCTACAAAATCCACCGATTTTTCCCCTCGCCAAGGAATGCATTAATATGTAAATTAAAACCGATTACGTTGTACTGGTTCCACCGGCAATATTTCATCGACAAAAGCCTGGCAATATTTTATATATTGCTGGTTCCGTATTTTTTTTCATCCCGTCGTACCGCTGTCCTCTGTGTCACACACCTAACACCTAGGAATATTCTGCCCCACGACCAGAAACGCGTATTAATCATGCTATTTCTCGAGGAATGCTATTTTTCAGGTAACTAAAAAATCCTTTTAGTATCGCCTAAGCCAATACGCATACCTTGGTGATCTTTTAAATATTTATCATGCAAGTTTTAAGTGATCATCTTACGAATCTAACGAAGAATCAACTGAAATAAAAATCTACAGATTTTCTATTTAAATTTCCTTCAGATACGATGATTTTATTTTATTTCATTTTATTTATTTCAGATTAAGTAATTTTGTAGATTATTTAATCGGATGTCTGGATTTTAATAACGTCGCAAAAATCATTCTGTAAATTTTAAGTAGAGACCTCGCAGCAGAGAACAGCACGATTTCTTTAGTTACAGAAACAACATCTACCATCTAAACTTTCCACGACGACATGGAAGATTTTAAACTAATCCCAATATTCTTCTCGCTCATCTCATTCTTCTTTCCTCAGGTAGCTAAGACTTCTTATAGCGTCATTCAGCTTGACGTTCTAAATTCGGTAGCACCCTAAACGTCGTTTCGCAAAGCCTAAGTAGTCGACTTATAGCAGCGAGCAGCTAGATTTCATTGTATATAAAAAAAAAAAGAAAAAAAAGAAAATAACATCAGGATACTCGTAGATTCTAAACGGTTCTTTATAATGACGGGAACGATTATAAATTCGATCCCTTTTTCGCGTGGTAGAGAATTCTTGACTCAAGAATCGAATTCCAGTAGCTCTCCAGGCATCATTTTTTGCGCATAATTTGTTATTAACGGATAACGAAGCAGCAAAAAATTGTAAATTACTTGTTCCACCTCCTTCGTAGGAATTATACTTGATATCTTTTAAAATTGTATTTAAATTCTTTTCAAGATTAAACGGTACTTTTAAAAGATAGTTGCAGAGACTCTCGGTTACATATCACGCTTTCTCCTAGCAGAAATTACTGTTAGATACATATACATTTTTTCCTAAGCAATAAATCTCCAAATTCTAGTGAAAGTTCTACGACACGAACGACACGAGTGAAACGAGGCACTTTCGGAATTAAAAGCTACGAGCTAATTATCATATTCCTCTTCGAAAGGGGTCACTCAAGTTCCCTTCCAATTAACTACTTACGAATATTCATTCCAACCTTCCCACAGTTCCAAAAATATTTCCAGATATTCCAACAATCCCTGAACATAGTTTACCAAGCATCGGAACATCTTCCAACCGTCCACTCCGACCCTTTCTCACAGCAGTAAAAACATTTTGAAGCGCTTCAAAAATTTCTAGGCTATTTACAAAGTATCGGAATAACGTTCACTCCAATCCTTCCTTACAGCAGCGAAAACATTACGAAACGCTTTATAAATTCCTAAGTTACAGTCTACGAGGTACAAAAATAACTTTCAACTATACACCGATACCTACACCGATCCCAGCAATGATAAAAAAAAATTTCCATAAGTTCTCAAAAATTCCTAAACCGTGTAATTGGTATCAACGCAACGTTCAATTAACTGTTCACAGATATCCGCTCCCTCTTTAACGGCGATAAAATCGCTGGAAAATATTTTCAAAATTCTCACAGTCTACCAAGTCTGGTGGCAGCAGAAATCCTAACAATTTCAAGATCCAAAGAACAAGTCCGAGCAACAGAGGCCGCATAAGAATCCGCGGAGCGTTCGACGTCGATCCAAATGACCGAGACTAATAAAAGGCAAAATAAGAGGAACGCGCTGACGTCTGGCCACTGTCTGGGCCTCTCTCTGCGGCCAACAAGAGCGACAGAGCCAGCCAGAAAAGGAGGAAAAGAGAAAAGGTGGGCAAGCATACGTAGTCAACAGTCCAGCGACTGAGTCATTAGGCATAATAAGCGAGAAGTCGCGTAGCCGCGCGTGTACTCGAGACTTTGATTCACTCGGCGTCTTTTGCTCGGACCGCCTCCACCCCCTATGCTTCTTTCAACGTTCGACCCCCGCCGGGGTCTTCAACTCGAGACTTTTAGTCACGATGACTAGCCACGAGATTACAAGTGGATAAGTGAGACATTAAATCGGCCCACGATTTCCTGTACCCTGGATCGCCGTCTCGAAGTCACGAAACTCGGTTAACGCGTTGGATGATTAGATACTTAGGGGTTGAAATTTTGTAGCGAAGCATGGATCGGTAATCTTGAATGAAATATTGTTTGTGTGCGTGGATGTTTCCAGGGAGTTGCTAGCATTTAGATTTTGAAATATAATCTATCTATATATATATTATTATATAAAGAGGGAGCCGATTTTTATATTCGCGCGAAACTCAATAACTTCTGAACCGAAATTTGAAATCATTATTCCTGAATACTCTAAGACGAACATAGACCATGTAGTACATCTCAAAAACGCCATATCGTTGATATATAAATTTTTTTATGTGTACAACTGTACAAAATACAGTGTCGCGTAACGTCAAGAACCAACGTTCTATTATTAAAAAAGAAAAGAAAAAGAAAGCGATTCGCCACCTACAAAATTCAGGAACCAACAAAATTAACAATCAATTATCAATCGAACCTACTAACGTACATACTTTGATATCGGCGAGGTCGACTGCTCGTGCATCTCCGGTGATTCCACAATCTGCCGATAATAAAACAGGGGATCCCTCAAAGAGTAGTACGCAGAGGACAATGAACCCCGCGTGTGTGTCGGTGTACACTCGCGATAGCTCCACGGGGATAATGGGTAAACAATAATGAGGGAGAAAACGCAGGTGGAACGAGGTAGAAAAGGAGACCGACGGTGGAACGGTGGCGTTAACGAGCTAGAAAACTAGCGGAAATTTACGCTCTGACAGATCACGGTCGCCTCCTTCCGAACGATATAATAATAACTATAATAATGCTATCGGTCGATCTTTCTTAAAGACGCGGTTCCCCGTTGGAGAACACCGGGGACCAAAAGGGTGTGTTACTTCATCGGTCGAAGGTGCAAAAGCGCGATCTGACGCGCTCTGTCGAGCGTGCACGGTGGCTGCCATAATGACAGTGCCTCGCGTTAACCACCGGGGCACCGGTGTGTTCTTTATTATGCAACGTCGTCGAAGGGAACCGGCCGAAAGTGAAAAAAATTCGTCGATCGTAATCGGGAACACGGGAGAGGAGCAATTTCGAGAAGAAAACAGGATCGTGTCGATCTTCGAAGGAATCGTTGTCGAGAGTGAAACCTTTAACGATCGACGTGAATCGCGTTCGCTGGCAACGAGACTGTATTAACACGCCAACGTTTGGCCAGTGATTGGGATATGCCTCCCATTTTTATCGATAAGGATCGTCGATTGGCATCTCCGATGAATCTTGTTGGATGATAATCTGAACGCGATATTGTAATCGGGGATGTAATCGGGGACGTAATCGGGGGATGATGCGGGATGATTTTTCGAGTCTCGTTTAATGGAACTCTGAATAGATGGATCGATGTAATTTGAATTTTGTGATTGAGCGTTTAATGTGGATCGCGTGATATTATAGTTGGATTTTAAGAAGATCGTAGAAAGACGAGAATTAGCGAGCGTTAATAGGTATGAGATAAATTTACCCTGATTTTGTAATAAATTAATTAACGGTTCCATGATTCATGGAGGGAACTATCTGTTTCGATTTTTAATTTTTAGATAGTTTGTCATCAGACACCTCGTACATATGTATTTTGATAGTTATTCTTGTATCGCTAGCGTCTACCCGTATTACGAATTCATCAAATCTATACCGCAACGGTTGCCTTCGTTATTAATTCAATTTGATGAAATATTGATAGATTCGAACAGATTTGGTTGACAGATGTAGGTTTCGTAACTACCTCCTCTCATTCTCCCCTTAAACTCGTAGCACAACGAAGCCGAATCAGTTACCAATATAGCTACAAATTTACTTAAGAGACTGGGTTGCGTCACGATGTACGTATCATCTCCACAATGACACACCTTCGCCTGAATTTGAAGGACGCAATTCTATTCCCTTCGTCTGTTTCTGAAATCCTGGAAACTTTCCCAACTCGGTCCTAAACAAAACGACGATCCCACACCGTAGCACCTGATATTTCTTCCACATATCCATGTACAGCCTGCAGAAGAGATATCAGACCAGTCGTAAAGTTAAGAAGACGCCAAATGGCAGCAGGTTTCGGATATCAGCAGTTCTGCGCTCGACAGGATCCAGGATCGTGTATGACGTTTCATTATGGGGTGAGATTTTAAGTACGTCTCGTGGGTCACAGCTACGCGATCAATTTGTTATTCAAAAATGTAATTCAATCTGTTAACGTTACGTTTCATAAAAATGTAAAACCAGGCATTACACGTATGTTACGTGAATCAGAACGTTATTAACATTTTAATAATACGTCACTCAGTCATGACAGGTATCTACATAAAAATGGTACACGCACTCCATCCATCTTGCACGGATAAAAAAAAAAATCTTTCCAAAAACCTATAACGCCACTCATCCTAAATACATTAAAAACCTTTCTTCCCAAAATCCAGAATACAAAACACACAAATTCCCATTAAACACGCCGCTCATTAATTACATCTCCCTGCACTTCCCCCTCCATCCAAACATCAAATCCCAAAAAATTCTTTCCCCCCGTGATCAACACCAAGGATCGTCCCGATCCCATCCAAGCAACGATACACGAGGAAGCCATCGAATAAAGGAGGCAAGGATGATGAGAAAGAGGCCAGCGTCCTCGTCGCTGGCTACGCAGAGACGAGGACGCGACGAGTACCTGAAGCCTCTCATCTAACCAGAGGGAAGGGGACGTCAATCAATGCCTTTTCAGGGAATTGCGTAATCGTCTAGACTAGCCGACCTCTTTATCGCTCTTATCGGTCCGCCAAGGTTGATTCATAGTCGACGACGCCGATGACGGGGAGAAGAAGGTATTATTATCCGGCAGCCGGCTCGCGAAGGTAATTATCGAGCCGCGTTCCCTATCAGCCAACGACCATCGTCGTCTAGCTGCTCCCTTTTTTTCGCCTCTTGATTTTCGAAACGCTGTTTCACCGTGCTTTTTTAATCAGACGAATCTGTCGCGTTCTATTTTCACCCCCGCGACTCGGTTCCGCGAGACAGGTCCGCGTGGCTCTACAACCGGCCGGAATATTTCCGTCTGGCTCGCACTCTCGTCGCCCTTGTTATCCGCCGGTGTGTACCGGCTCAAAGAGGAACAGCGATATCGCGCAACACAAGGGAAATCACGGCCAGCTTTTCACGAATGTATGGAATTTTTCATCTTTGCCAGAGCCGACACGGTTACCATCCTTCCCACCAAACACATCCCCTCGCAGGTGGGCGTCAGGCTTGTTCCGCCCGGACGCTAAGATTTTTATAAATACGCGAAACTCGTGCCCGGCCGACTGCAAATTACTCGACATTTCTTACCCCTGACGGGGCGATAATATTTTTCGCACCGGGATTTTTGATGAGTTACGTTGCGAGATTAATTTCGGGGAAATGGTGTCGAGTAAAGTGCACGATGTATAGCTGGGCGTTGAGGGTCGGCTTTTCTTTGTACAAATACCAAGGACGATTATGGAAACTAATTGTCNGGGGGAAATGGTGTCGAGTAAAGTGCACGATGTATAGCTGGGCGTTGAGGGTAGGCTTTTCTTTGTACAAATACCAAGGACGATTATGGAAACTAATTGTCGCTAGAAAATAGTTTTTCTCAGCGTGGTTTATTGAAAATAAAAATTTCCCCAAAATTCACCCTCCAATTTCAACTCTCGTCGAAATACAATACAAGTATCTCTAAAAATCACCATTACCGATCGCTTGTCATAAAAATATTAATCCAAACCGCGAAAAAATACTTCTCTCCGTGTATTCCAACAAACTGATCGCTCGGACACCGTCCTAACCCCACTAACCATTCCCACCATCGACGCCCGTACCCAATTGACGAACCCAACCACCAAAGGGAACATCTTCGACGACCAACAGCCTGGACATGCGAAGCTACGCAAAAAACACGCCACGCGAGTCTTCTTCTTTTTCTTCTTCCCCCTCGAAGAAACGAAAGCACGAGGGACCCGTCCAGCGGCGACAGGTCGTCCTACGAGGCTTACAGGCTCGTATGCAAATGGCCGTGTCTCGTCTCGTCCGTCTTGTTTGCGGTGGACCGGCCGACGCGGTCGCGTCGTCTACTCGGAAAGGCCATTGTCGAGACACCAACCGCGGAGGAGGTCGAGGTTAAGACCCGGTTACGCCGCGTTGCGGGTCGCGTCCTCGTCAGGGACTGGGTCGAGGTTGCCTGGGCCCCTGTGGCCGGCATAAAAACGAAAGCTTCGTGAAAAGTGTCGTCTCGGAGTTTTCGACCGGTTTAACTTCCCTTCCCGTCTCCTTTCGGGGAGAGAGGCCAGCAGACGACCCTCCAGAGGTCGAACCAGTTCCCGATCCTCGAGACCAGACGCATTTTCTGGCGCTTGCGACGGCCAATTTCACGGGCACGGACGCCAAGCGCCGGCCTTCGCACCTCGGCGAGCTCCAACTGCGTTTCGATGCTCTTGCGTCTGTATTTGGTATGCCGGGTACAATTCTTGAATTGGTTTATGGTTATGGGATGATGGAAGGGGATTTGAATGACGAGGTTAGGTGGTTCGGTCTGGTTTTTTTTATGCGATTCAATTGTGCGTCGCGTCTAGGCGTAGATACTCGTTTGAATATGTTACATTAAGACTGTTGAGAAATATTGGTTGTCAGAAGACTCGAACACTGCGACACGTATTTTTAGATACGCATGTGTTTGTTTGATCGATTAATTTCGTGATCTGGTAGACCGTGCCGTTTTTTACGTGTTATTTATTTTAATTTACAGGTGAGCGTATTTTGGGAGTCACATCGAACAAGAATTCCAATGAATATAACGAAACTGCATTCATCGTCAATAAGTGAATTACGAATTCCCGGGAACCGACCTCGCAAACATTTAATCCTCTTAATCCTTCCTTCGAAGCTACTCAACCGATACTCGTAACGAAAGTGCAGCAACTGAGGAGGGTTAAAAAAAGAACTGGAACTTTGGAATACGGCTCAGCTGGTCGTAAGAACAAAAATGTTTATTTTAACAATAGAAACATTGCGAACGAAATGTGATTTTTCATACGAACACGAGTATCTTGCAATCCGTAGATGATATCAAACAGAACTTAAATACAAAACATTGCGTTTCTGCACGATCTATGAAAAGTAAAAAAAAAAATTTTTTTTAATAAAAGAAAGAAAAAAATTCGAAAAAGCTTAAAACAATTCATTTCCCTGTCACTACTAACCCTACTAACGATCCACTAGAAACACTCGATTCAAAGATTACATAAAATCTGCAAACTTCCTCCTCCGCCGTTCTTCTAAATCATCCCTTAACAATTCCAATAATTTCATCTTTGCGTCGATGCTTGTCAAATGTAACAGAGAGAGGCGATTTCGCGAGATCTATCGCCGATGGGAGGAGTGGAAGGCGTTAAATCGTCGGCAAGGGGTGCGCAATAAAGAAAGAGTCAGGGTGGAGCGCGTGGATCGTATATATACGTTGGTGGACGTGCCTGGCAGGCCGAAGCTGGCTCGATTTCTCGGGAAATCGCGGTGCAATTTGGAAAGCGCGCGCGCCGCGCGTGTTACGCGTTCGAGACACGTACGTCGCGGCTCTGTGGCTACACAATGTCCCCGGCGTGTTGCAGAAACACGCTCGAGTGGCCGGTTACTTACGAGGAAACCGACTCCGCCGCCCGTCCATCCGAGGTTGTCGCAATGCAGCCGCGATTGCGCCTCGAGTAAACACGTCTAGACATCCGACTTTCACCTCTGTCGCGAGCCGCTGTTGTAACAAGACTCTGCCTCTAGCTACCATTGCGAGCAGAAGAGCCGAAGGACGTCGTGGGAACGGACATCGTGCAAATTTTCACCATTTATGATAGAACGGTGGAAGTATGATCAAGGCGAGCTCCAAATGGATTCCTTTAAGGTCGCGTCGACTCTTTTCGCAGGTAAAAGCGCGACGATCTCCGCGATGACTGACCTGTACCATTGAACACGGACCATTAAGTCATCGTAAGCTATTGGATCTGAGGTGTCCGAGCGAGGTTAGGCGAAGACTTAAGCGAAGAAGCTTGATTGGAAGATTTAGGAAATGTTAAATAGTATTTTTACCTTCTTTTGCGTTTATGATACTTTGTTCATGGTCCTTCATTTATATTCGCCATATAGATTATCATGGTCCGCCATGTTAGATCCATAGATCTCATTCTGTCGAATGCTAGTATAAATTACAGGGTACAGAAATAATGAACCGCTCGAATAAAACGTGACCTAATTTTTCGGCACGTTGGTTAGACAGGTTTTTGTTAATTCATAGGATGACGCTGTGAAGAGAATCGTTAAGGTGGAGTGGCTACGAAACGAGTTGTAAGGAATAGTTTGTTCGCCGTATTGGTCAATATTTGAAGTGCGGCGACGCCTCGTGCATACTTCGAGCGAAAATTGACGGACGAGTCTTTTCTTCTCAGTCTCTCTTTCGTCTTCCTTGTTGCAATATCTTTTTTTTCTCAAAATTAACGAGGCGAGGAGCACGAAGACCGTAGCAGGGTTAAAAGAGAGTTGTATATCTTTCCAAGTATCGAACAAGGTATGAATCGACATCTAAATATTTCCCGGATTTCTTCAGAACTTCTCGACGGAGAGTATATTTTTCGCGATGCGTTCCGTTCCGATGGCGAACAGTGCCAATTGGTCCGCGAGCGTAAATGGAGCGATGCCACGCGCCGAACGTTTCCCGCGCGTTCCATATACAGACACCTATTTTTAGACGAAATCGGTGCAACACCTACGTCAATCAGGCGGCTTCGGTGTCGCTGTGACAGGAATAAAATTGCGGCGTCCGTCGCTCTAGAAATAAATACGTCTAGACGTCCAACTTTCACTTGGCCGTCATTGACAGGGTTAACCTTCCGCGGTACACTTTTCAAGAACGCGTCGCCGCGGTTTCCGGGGACCAGACTTTGATCGATTTGTTCCGCGAAACCGCTTCCGAATCTACTTAAAAGCGCAGTCTTCTGCTTTGGATTGTTATTTAGAACGCTGACTGTGAGAACGAGAAGGGGTTGACTTGTACCGTGTTCGGTTATGTTTGGTGGCTGCTACGGGCGGCCATCTTTTGAGGATTTTATTCGGTAGTTAATGCTTAAATATACTGAAATCATCTTTAATTTTATTTCGAGATTCCAGTTCAATAGTTTAACGATTGAACAACAAGTCCGAGTATGATTAATCGGAGATCCTAGAACTGACAACTATTTTTGTAAAGCCATTATTTATCTACCGGTTCTCAATATAATTCTTAACGCATTGCCAACCGCACCAGTTATACTTGCTAATGTATTTCTAACAAGATATAAAACGAGGTATTATTTATTCCGAACGATCTCCCTAAACGGCGAACGATGTGTTCTAAGATACCGAATCCAAGAAATCTTTAATAAAACTAACATTTGAACTATCATTCCAAAGATTCGCTACAAAAATATTCAAAGCGGATACACTTTCCCGGCAAATAAATTCTACCGCGAACAACTAATTGTTTCCATGAAGATCCAACGGTATTTCTGTTTCGATGCTACGACACAGCGAAAACACAGCTCAGAGAAGCAGGTGACGCGATGAAAATCGGGGACCGCCAATTTTAAAACGGAAGACGAGCGGGTGACCGGTTTTGCGGTCAAGGGCTTAATTCGGCGTCCGGATGCCGCGACCGGCGGCGATCGATAATCGCACTCGTGGCAGGAAAGTCCAAAAAGTAGCGGAACGGCAGGCGGAAAGACCGCAGACGCGGTCTGCGGTCTGTTTCGACCGCATCGGCCTTCTCACGGCTATGCAACGCTCGTCCGACCGGCGAATATCTCGACCGCGCGAAAATTCGAGTTAATTTTCCGCTCGCCCTCGGCTTAAACGTTCGTAAGAGACTTGTTACTTTTATATTTCGTAACTTTATACGATCACTTGTACCGTCCCTCGGAATTCTACGATTTCCAGCTGTTTCGTGATTTAAATTCAAGCGCTGATAATCAGAGAAAATTAATAAAATTAAATTTTTCAGGACTGTGAACTGGTTTTAAAACCGAAAGTTATTGGCGCAAAAGCTGTTACCATAAAAGCTACGAGTATTATTGTTGTACAGAAGTTAACGTAGTGTTAAATACTGATTCTGATGAAGCTTCGGTATCCTCGCATTGTTCTAGGATCTTAAACGAAAGGATAATGGCTCTTTTGTAGGACAATAACGCGTTCGTAGCGTCGTCGTTGGAAAAAATGTAAGTTTCTGTTTTAGAGTGAAGATTTTACATATCTCGGAGCGGAATAAAACAATTCTTGGTTCTAAGAAAAAGAATCGCTGCGATAGAAATAGAATAACAGGGACCATGAATATGCGAGTTACATTATGAGAGAAGGATGTAATTTTTTAGCTCTACATGCACCTCACACGCCGACGTTTCCCTCTAATCTAACCAGACGCGTATTCTGCTTAATTTCACTGACAAAAGAAACGGTGACTCATTTACTCGCCTCGAGTACTTCCGGTCGTTTTGTCAGGAACTGAAAAGAATCGCCGCGAACAAGGTGAACGCATTGTGTGCAAACAAATTTCATTTTAAGGGATTCATTACACCGCTCTTCATAAATATTGATGTTCGCTCGGTCGTGTGATGCTGCTGTCGCGTCTCTGGCGAATCAATTTTATAAATCGTCAATTTTAATTATTACAGAATTTTAAAATATTACATACGACAAATCTTCATCCCCTAACGTCTCACAACCATAATCTCCCTCTTCTTATAAAAAAAATTAAATAAAACCCTGACTAACCCAAAATACCAGGAAACAAAAATTCTAAGCTTATTTAAAAACATTCTCCGGTTCAAAATTGGACTGCAGTCGAGAACTGAAACACGAGAACGTCTTCGCAGTGATTACTTCCTTCTTATAAAAAATTCAAGGAAATCCTAAATAACCTAAAATATTGTAGAAGGAAACAAAACTTTCAGGATTATTACAAAACTCCAGTCCAAAATTCCCACCAACGATCGATAAACTTTAACCTGTAACTCCAAAACGAGAAGGTCTTCGTGGCAATGATTATCTCCGTTTTACCAGAAAAATTTAATAAAATCTTAAATAACCTAAAATATGGGACAACGAAAGAAAAATTCCAAGCTTATTCAATAAAATTCTCCAGTCAGAAATTTCTGGCAAAAAAGATCGATAAACTGCACACCCGATAATTCTAAAGCGAGAAGGCTCTCCTGGCAGTGATTAAATAAAGCTTTCAGGAGAGCGCGAAAAGTTGCTCAGCCCCGGCAAAGACTGATACGACTGAATTCTTAACGCGCGTAATCTCCGCGCCCGTCTCCTTCTATCGCTTATCGTGGCTTTTAGCCCGGGACTGGAACGTAAATTTCCGTCGGACAGGGCCCGGCGAATCGCGAACTCGTCTGGCCGAGTTCCGGTACGCCAACCACGTCCGTGTTAGACACGAGCCCTGCCGCCTCGTTCGACCGAGCCACTGCCAATCTTTTATGGGGCTGAAAAATTCACCGCGTACGTCCAACGATTACGAGGGTCGATCCTGCTCGCGCGTCCCTACGCTGCGTCGCGCCGTCGCGGCCGAATAACCTAATTTCCGCCACCCCTCGATGATCGATCATCCTGGCTTGTCCACTGCTTGTTTAGCGTTCACGGTAGGGTAGTCTTACGGTTCGGAGCAGAGTTTCTCAACAGGGTCAATACGAATTGTTGGCATCGAATTTTTAGTCGGCCGAAGCAGAGGCAGAGTTGGGCACTGAGTTTCGAATCCAACACTGAACTCGAATTTCTACCAACTAAGGTGTTTATCGCTCGATAAATTGCGAAGCTTCGAAGACTAATTTGACGCTGAGGTGGCTACGAATTTTTACAACGACTCGTGTTTACTTTGCGTAATTAATTTTATACGCTGAGCGTAGATTGGATAACAACTAGACGTTGAAAAACATGTATCGTGTCATCGAGCACTCATTAGCTATTTATAAACTGGTTTATAAATAAACAGGAGCGCGAAACGTGTGTTCGCGTATATTTCTTGCAAATTTATATCTTTGAAAGGGACAGAAAAATAGGGCGAGTAAAAAAGGTTGAGAGATCCTGGTCCAAAATAGGGTGGAGTATCTGGATTAAGAAATTGCAACCGACCGTAATTCTTCTCACGAATCAACTCTAGTTGTAGAGGGTTGATTGATAAAACGACGCTCGTAAAATTATTTCCCACCTTAATTTGCTTCGTAAAAAGATAAAAAAAAAAGAACGAGAGTACTTTAAGATCCCTGGGAGGTGGCGCAAAATAATAGAAACTCGGAGATGTCGATGCGTTTCGTCGAGGCGACTCAATTTATTTTTCACTCGTCTCTCTCGAAAGAAATTGTGGAAACGGCAAGCGCGGAACGACGGATGTCGAGTGGCAGATAAGACCTGACTTCGACAAACACGATCACGTAATTCGCTATCTAATCAGGGCTAGCCATTTATGCAAACTAGTTTTCAGAGTGGAGAGAGCACGTCCCGCGTTTCTATCGTTTGCGCGACAGTCATTTTTTTTTTTCTTCTCCTTTATCAACGTTGCAACACATACGTTCTTAGGCTCGTCTGAGTCTCGACTTATCGAGCAGCACCGGTTCGTTTATTAATTAGTTTATGTAAGTCTGGACTATTGGCGATCAAGGTCGTTCGATCGTCGCTGCTCCGACTTTTCGATCAATCATCGTCTTCGTCGTCGTTGCTTTTCACCTGCCGTCGCGCTACCGATATCGTGATTCGCTTTAAAATTTACAAGACTCGCCGTGGAAATGAGCGTACGTCGTTTAAAAATAACCTTTGCTGGCACGGATCGTAAATCGTTCGATCGGATCGCAGAATTCACCGCGAACATCCGGGAGTAATATTTATTATCTTTTGTGGCGACCCTCTTACACTCCGCAACCGAAGATATTCCATTGAGATTTTCCCGCAAGTCCTCGAGAACCGTACGATTCGTACTTACACCGATCCTTCTAACTTCGGTATCCCCGCGTGTAAACCACGGGNGGCTCGTCTGAGTCTCGACTTATCGAGCAGCACCGGTTCGTTTATTAATTAGTTTATGTAAGTCTGGACTATTGGCGATCAAGGTCGTTCGATCGTCGCTGCTCCGACTTTTCGATCAATCATCGTCTTCGTCGTCGTTGCTTTTCACCTGCCGTCGCGCTACCGATATCGTGATTCGCTTTAAAATTTACAAGACTCGCCGTGGAAATGAGCGTACGTCGTTTAAAAATAACCTTTGCTGGCACGGATCGTAAATCGTTCGATCGGATCGCAGAATTCACCGCGAACATCCGGGAGTAATATTTATTATCTTTTGTGGCGACCCTCTTACACTCCGCA
The DNA here is from genome assembly GCA_019453375.1 of Ctenoplectra terminalis. NCBI lineage: Eukaryota > Metazoa > Arthropoda > Insecta > Hymenoptera > Apidae > Ctenoplectra > Ctenoplectra terminalis. The sequence goes on from SMSQ01025979.1 coordinate 161,874, forward strand.
ACCGAAGATATTCCATTGAGATTTTCCCGCAAGTCCTCAAGAACCGTACGATTCGTACTTACACCGATCCTTCTAACTTCGGTATCCCCGCGTGTAAACCACGGGCCTTGCTCGAGACCAGAGCCGTTAATCTAGCGGTTAAATATCTTTCCTTTTTGCAAACTGGTCCGTGCGTTTTATCAGTTTATTGTACCGCCCTGGTATATATTCTTGTTCTTGTTATTGGCGCAATAAATGCTCGTTAGAAGAAGAAAAAAGGCACGGGTCTGCCAGGATGCCTTTCCCCGGACGGAAACGTTCTTCCTATCTTTTTTCCTCCGCGAGCCACGCTTTGAACAATTTTCACGGGATTTATCCACTCTGCGTTTCGCTTATTAACATCAAAACTGTTGAGAAAAATTAAAAGTTTGTAACAAAATTTAATTACCGATCTTGTATGAATTCTAAGAAGAACGAAGTTAATTTAAATTACATGTTCATGCTATGAAAAGATGGGCCTTGCGATGACAACGGTGACCGACAAATTATACGCAACGGCACCCAGATAACACCTAACGATGAGTCACATAATAATCCAAAATTCTCGTATATAAATATTCACGATAATTGAAAGTTCTTAAAGAATTCCATAGACACGGTAACTCGTAACAACCCCCAAAACGCCCAACACCAACCAATAATGCGCCCATTGTCCAGCCTCGTTACGCACAGTCGATTTAAGCGCGTCTCACCAATGCGTACAAAAAACCAGTCGCGACAATCGATTGGAGAAAACCCGTCTCTCCCAGGGAGGCCAGTCGACTCGGATTAAGACGCGTCCACCGGTGTTCCCCGCGTCGCCACCAAAGAAACCCGTAGCCGCGTGAATTCCAGGAAGATCCCCGAGAAATCCTCCGTCTATCCGGTAGGAAAAGGGGGAGAATTCGACGGATGCTGACAAAGGGACGCTCGTCGTCGTTGGGATCGTCTTATCGGTCGCTCGTTATCCAGACGTACGAGGACCGAGTCTTCGTAGGAAGAAGAAATCCGTAGGGAAACCTTTGGAAGAGGAGATCGGGTTCTTCTGCTTGGCTCTTTTACGCGACACGACGGTGCCAGGGATAATCGTTGACACGTGTAGAACCGGCTGTGTGTTAGGCTGGATAGGAAGTTCCGCTCGTTTGCTTCTTAATGTTGCGACGATAAGCTTACGGGTGGATCTTATCGTAGGGTGAGGAACCACGGGAACTAGTGGTGACGTGGAAAAAGATTGCTGAGAAAAATTGAAGGATGAAATTTTAGATCTGCGTCTTGGAGGAATTTTCTTGTAAAACTTGCTGTTTCGAAAGTATAATTTTTCTCGGAAATATGCGCCATACGGTAGCGGACAGTAAAATTGCATTGCTTCTGAATAATATTTCGTCGAATATTTAGATTATAGTTATATTAAGTTGTATCAATGTGGTCTTTTAATAGTTTTGAATAATCCGATGCAATAGGACTGCGTTGTATTATTCGGTTGAATTTTATTAGGGCAACAAGTTCGTGGGGGTTTCAACGTGTAAATAGAAAGCGATTCTTTTTATTAATAAAGAAAATATTTTTATTCGATAATGTATTCTCTATTTTAACTGCTAAGTTTGATCTTAAGATTGCAACTAAATTTAGTCGCATTTCGAAGCACTGAGAGACAATTATCGCTAAAAAACCTCACGAACTTATTGGCGAACCTAATACATCAATTGTTTCACAGTTATGTACGATTATCAGTTTTGGAAAATAATTCGCAGCACGTGGTCAGGGCTCCTCATGAATAGTTCACACGGTGTGAAAGATGGTCCAATTTTTGTGAATGCGATGAAAACTTGAAGGAATCTAAGTTGATGAATAAATCGATGTAACGTCAAGTCCTCTCCCCTTTCCTTCTACCCTGTAACATTTGACACCGATTTAGAGGGAAAAAGGTCTTAAAAAAAGGAAACTCATACCCG
>SMSQ01025980.1:0-10371 GCA_019453375.1 Ctenoplectra terminalis
TACTGAATCGATCCTGCTCAAATTTTAAAACATTATTTTATAACATTAAAAACGAGTTATCAATATACAATATGTAAATTTCTTTGTATGTACAATTGTTCTGCGGCTTTTCGCTGGAGAACTAGATTACCGCGGATATATGTTATCTTAAAAGATAATTTTAATGAACACGAATCAGTCGCGTTAATATCTTGGACGAAATCTAGACAGGGGATGCTAGTAGAATATAAAACTGTACGTATTTGCAATGATNATATGATTTTTTCGGTACCTATATATTATTATGTAAAGAGAGAGCCGGTTTTTGTGTTTGCACAAGACTGAAGAAGTACTGAATCGATCCTGCTCAAATTTTAAAACATTATTTTATAACATTAAAAACGAGTTATCAATATACAATATGTAAATTTCTTTGTATGTACAATTGTTCTGCGGCTTTTCGCTGGAGAACTAGATTACCGCGGATATATGTTATCTTAAAAGATAATTTTAATGAACACGAATCAGTCGCGTTAATATCTTGGACGAAATCTAGACAGGGGATGCTAGTAGAATATAAAACTGTACGTATTTGCAATGATAAATCTATTGATTTTTGAGATCCTGTTATAGTATTTTTTTTTTTTTTTGTGCTTGTTAAGAAATACAGCTTTGGACCTGCTTTGGTCCATAAGCCATTATAATAATATAACATTTGTTATTCGATGTAATTTTTATTTTCATAGAATAATATAATAGAATAGAATCAAATAATTTATATAATATTTAATTTTTATTTTCATAGAATAAAATAATAGAATAGAATGAAATAATTTATATAATATTTAATTTTTATTTTCATAGAATAAAATAATAGAATAGAATGAAATAATTTATATAATATTTAATTTTTATTTTCATAGAATAAAATAAAAATTCTAAAATACTTATAACCAAGATCAAAGAAAAAATAACGAAGCTTTACTAACAATTTTTATTGTTTATTTTTCCCTCTTTTTTTTTTTTTTGTTTAAATATCAGAATAATCTTAAAAATAGAAAACTGTGGCTGAGAATAACAAACCTGATGGAGGCTTTAAATTACGCACCACCAAATTTAACAAAAACCGATGATTCCGTCGAGGATCCTAGCATAGAGGAATCTGAAGAACAATTTGAAAATTAATGGCACCTTAACGAAGCAAAGGGAAATCGCATGAATTCGTAAAAAAAAAAGGCAAATCACAATGGCACTTATTTTTAATCGATAGAAATAGTAGAAAAAAAAGAAAACGAAAAATATAATTGTAAAAAAAAAAAGTAATAGTTTTACAGAAATCATCCGGTCGATTTTGATCGTTATATTTCATCATAAACGTTTAAAAAAAACATCGATTGTGTTGATTTCATATCGATTGAAAATTCATACATTTTAATTTATTTGAAACATGTTAATGACAAATAAACATATGCATTAGTATCCACACTTCCTATTGGATCAACGTATCGTAGATAAACAGATTTGTATTTTATAAATTATTTCCCTCTTTGAGGTGTTACAAGTTCGATTCTGTTTTTTTTTGTTTTTTTTTTTTTATTTTTCTTCTTTTTATTTTGCATTTAGCGGTGCAGCTGTTTGCCAACTCTTAACATCTCATCTCGTAAATGAAAAATAAAACGTAAAGCAAGCATGTAACAAAGTATCATATATAATCGTAAAAAAAAAAAAAAAAAACAAGAAACGTGCAATAAATAATCATTTAGTAAAAAGATGCAAATAAATTATATAAACTATAAAGTAACGTAACATTGCTTCTTGTTGACTAATAAATATAGCATATCGTTTAATGTTATAGTATTTAGAATCTTATAAGCAACTGCTTTTATTTTCTTTCCTTTTTTCTAAATCAACAATTCCCGAAATACTGAAGTATCGATATTTTTTTTTTTTTTTTTCTTTATACATATATATCAACCTTCAATATGTAGTTAAATGCTACAGCCAATTATAAAAATATCATCCGAGCACAATATCTGAACAAATGTCAGTAGAATTATATTGTCATAGAATTTTTATATAAAATATCAAGAAATACGAATCGTGGCCTTGGCAATTTCTACGTATCGTAAAAGCACTGTAGTGATTAATTTTTAGTGCGCTAATCCTTCGCGGCCTTTTGTTCTTTCAAAGGAAACAAAAAAGAAGAAGAACAAATAAAAACTGAATGTTTGTAAGAAAAATTTTCTTCAAGAAAGGCTTCTTGCTTAAAAAGAAATAATGTTAATGCAAAAAATAATGGAAATAAAACCGCAAAGGATTAATCAAATAACATTAACGATTGTGCGCAAGTAGTATCACTTAGTTACAATAATGATCTGAAAACGCGTTACATTAAAATATGTCTCTCAGACATATCAAAGAGACTTCCAAGTAAATGTTTCGAATTCTCATGAATGTTGACGAACCGACCAGTCGAACGGTGCTAACTAATATTACTGTGAAATATTTTAAAATCATAATCAACTGAAAATAAATGAAAATTGCAATATTCAGCATTTTCATAAAATTTGTTCCTAATCATACGTTAAAATAATATTTTTTTTTTTAGTTGCAGTATGCTTATTCGTAGTAGTGAGCATTAGAAATGTTTCTAATATCAAAAGTACCAGTGTAACATGTGTTACACGTATTAATGAAAATCGGTACTATTTTTTATTGCAATATTTTATCATCCTCGTCATTTTTCTTTTCTTCCTTTCCATCCTTCGCTTCCTCGGTTTCCTCTTTATTTTCTTCTACTAAATTTTTATCTGTATTAACAGGACTAAATGTATTCCCTGAATTTATCTCACAGGAATTTACAGTATCTTCTATATTTTTATCCGGTAATTCATTATTTTTATCCGTTTCTTTTTCAGCGTTCAACGCTTCTTTCTGAACTAACTCGTTATTGCATACCGATTGATTATTAATTTCTATCACAGAATGTGTTTTATCATCCAATGAAGACACAGAATTATCTATCACCTCTTCTGTACTTCGTTGCATTGTAACTTCATTTTTGATATTATCACAGTCATCGTTTACAAATTGCTTTGTAATTTGTTTCGATGATTGCTGATCATCTTCGTGCGAAAGCGCTTCTTCTAATTTAGCACTGTTCGATACCTCGTTACTTTCATTTGGCACGAGTTCCTCGTTAGACAGAACATTGTCTGGAACCGATGCCTCGGAAGACGTAATACTGCTTTCTTGTAAATTTTCTGTTACATTATTTGCAAGAAGACCTAAACACTTATTCTTGTTATCAAAAGTATTTTCGTTCGTTTCATCTTTGGCAATGCGTTCAGGATTGTCTAAATCGGATGCGGAAGTCAAAGAAACTTTTGCAGTTTCTGCGTCCTTCGTTGATGATACTTCACTTGTACTCTCATTCTCAATATTTGTTTGCTCATTGCATGCTTCAATCTCTTCAGATTTAGTTATTTGTGATTTCTCTGTAGTCTCTGCTATAATATTATGTTCAATATTCAGTTCAGTATTATGTTCAATGTTCGGTTGAACACTGTGTACAATCTTCTCTTCAATATCGTGTTCAACATTGTGTTCAATATTCTGTTCAACATTGTGTTCCATATTCTGTTCAGTATCATGTTCAACGTTGTGTTCAATATTCTGTTTAGTATCACGTTCAACATTGTGTTCAATATTCTGTTTAGTATCACGTTCAACATTGTGTTCAATATTTTGTTTAGTATCATGTTCAATATTCTGCTCGATATTATTTTCAACATTTAATTCAGTATTATATTCAACGTTATGTTTAATATTCTGTTCGGTATCATGTTCAACATTCTGTTCAATATTTTGTTCAGTGTTCTGTTCAGTATCATGTTCAATACTAAGTTCAATATTTTGCTCAACATTATTTTCAACATTTAATTTAGTATCGTATTCAACATTATGTTCAATATTCTGTTCAATATCATGTTGAACATCATGTTCAATATTCTGTTCAATATTCTGTTCAATATCATGTTGAACATCATGTTCAATATTCTGTTCAATATCATGTTCAATATTCTGTTCAATATCATGTTCAATATTCTGTTCAATATCATGTTCAATATTCTGTTCAATATCACATTCCATATTATCTTCAACATTCTGTTCAAGTTTTACTTCATCAGAAGTTGAACACTCTTGAGTTTCGTGTTTCTGTGAAACATTCACGTTTGAAGAATCGAGTTTCGTTATCTTCATGTTTCCTCTCGACAGCTTTGGTGATTTAGTAGAAAGAGATTTTTGTTGATCTTTCTGCGTGTAAGATCTAAATTCGTTTTCATAACGTTTATGTGAATTTCCATCGCTATCTTTCTTCTGGTGATGCTGATACTTTGTCTCGTTTTCTTTCTTTTTTTGCGAATGAGACCTCTTTAGATTAGGGAACTTTTGATTATTGAAATAAGTTCCTTTCGATTTATCTTCAAATGACTTTTGACGGAAGAAAGATTCATCTTCGGGTGGAGGTGCGTCGGCATCCGAATGGCTGTACGTAACACGAGTTCTTTGCCGTGGTCCAACTCTTCCGGTTCCAGCTATACTTGGTGAATTTACTAAAATATTATATTTATATTTTAAAATAATTTGTATTTACATTAATTTTATCCTATGAGATTTATATAATACCTTTCACACTCATTACCGCTCCTTTCGTTGCATTGCTTTGATTTAATGTAACCTTGATACTCTTCTCGGTTGCAATAACAGTCCTTTCTTCAGAAGTTGGAGAGACAGGTGTTTTTGTCGATACTGTTGTATTGTTTCTGTGTTGATCATAAGTATTGTGAGACCGATTTTCATAGTTACTATAATAGCTCTTTGTTGAACCACGATGAGGTCGGTGTCCTCCACCGCGACTATAATTGACATGTTCATTATCTGCAAAAAAAATTTTTTAACACTAATATATTCATAAAACACGAAAGTTTAACAATAACAGTTAAACATACTATTAGCATGATATCTCCTATCGGAATCTTTATAATCTTTTTTCGTAAAATCTAATGTAGGCCTTGATTTTTTCATTCCATCATCTATAATATGCACCTGTAACGTAAAGCAATTTTCTTATCTGTCGTAAGTTGGTGACCTACCAATCTAACATATTTTTTACACGTAAAGCACTTTATTACCAAATTAAAATTAATTGGAATTCTCGTTATTTATTTCTTATGCTCGATAAATCAACAGGTTACGTTAACTGATTCATACTTTGTCGTTATCCCATTCTCTACGCCAATTGCCCTCTGCGGTTCTCTGTCTACTGATACGATCCTCGTCAATGCGATTCCTTTCTGCTCTCCAAGCATCGTACCCTGGTTGAGATTCGTCTCTGTAACTTCCTTTATTTGGTTTATTATCCTATACGCAAAAATAGAGTCTTTTATATTTGATATAAGTATTTTAAACTGTCAATGTAACACTGCCACATACTTTCTGGACAACATCCCTTCCACCAATTTTTTTCCTGAAATTGCCTCTTGTCACTTTATGATGAGATCTATTCCCGCTACTTTCCTTTGGGTATTCTGCACTAGGTTCTTCTCGTTCAGAATCTGCCAAAAAGTTGTATTTAGGATCCGGTGGTGGTCCTTCTCCCTAAACGATATTTCATTCTCAAAATTTATATTACCTTAAAATTCGAATTAACAAACACGCGTGTATACTCATGAATACAATACGGAATAAATGTAATATAAAAATTGTTACACACTTGAGCGAAGGAGTGAACTTTCTTTCCTTCGCCAGCATGGGACTGTATCGTGTATTCATGTTTCTCTTTGGTTGATTTCGGTTTGGTTTTAGGAGGATTCGAAAATTCCGGCGGCTCTTTCCTCTCTGGCCAATCTGTTGACGGCACCATTTGCACTAAAGCGTTTAGTTTCGCTGCATTTTTCTTATCTTCTTCAACTTCCTAATATGAAAAAAAAATTTACAAACTTGCATCACAACGTTTATTTTATTCATTAAACTGAAATGTTTTATATACCGTAACATATACCTCGTATCTTCTTCTAATTTCTTCATTTTGTTGTCGAATTTTGTTGATTTTTTCTTCAAGTGCACTAGATGCCATCTGAAACGTAAGGAAAAAAAATGAATAGAATAAAAATGTTTTATAATTATTTAAATACACTATAAAATATCAAATTTAAAAAATACTTAAAGTATTTTGCTTTCACTACATTTTAAGAATCTTCTACGAAAATAATAATCTTAAATAATTAATTTTAACTAATTTTATTTAATAATTAAAAAATAATGCAGAAAGGTACGTTTTTATTCACGTTCATACAAGTCCATATAAAAAGCAATTAAAGAATCGACCGATATTATAAGTTAAGTAGATCAATCTCCAAGTTGAACGGCTTAAGCACTATGTAGTTATTCGTGTCACGTTTTATTGTTCTACTTCAAAAGGCGCTTCCGAATTCCTCATCCTCTAAGCTCCAAATAAATATTACGACCTATCATTTCCAACCCACCGTACGATTCGTACATTGCGTTAATTATATCTTTCCATTTTGCATATGTAAAAAAAAAAGTTTACAAGCGCAAACATTTTTTCTTCTTTTTTTTTTAACGAAACAAAATCACCCACCGGTTAATTGGCGAATACTCCTTATATCCTGTTAACCAAAATAAGTAACTCGAGCGTATTTTAAAATCGATTTGTACATTTTCGAGACATTAAAAAAATATGAATTTTTTTTTTAAACACGAATCTACCCATGCATATACATTTACATGTACGTTCATCAATTTATGTAATTAATGAGATTCAAGCCGAGCAAAATTGTCTGTGCAAGTTCGGTGCATTAACGAAGCAATCGTTTATGTAAAAATAGGTTATAAGAATGAACAATCATTTTTTTTCTAAATGTAGCCGTTTTATAAAAATCGATCGTTTAATATAAAATGTAATAACGATATTTAAAAAAAATTAAACGGAACATACGGTTGCAAGTAGCTGCAAACACTGTCGGGAGGAGAAAAAATTAGAACATCACGGACGAGCGTTACGTTGGTTCAGTTAAAAATCAGCCACATATGTCACTATTGAGCACTACCCTTATTTTTCCTAAGAGGGACACATTGACATCGTACGACACTCACGGATGCTCTCGGTGCGAGTAAGAAAATTACCAGCATTGGATCTACTTGTTTTCAATGCGCGAACTTAAGGCTCGTTCAGATCTCTGTAATCCATTAGTACTATTTTAGGGTTTAAAGTTTGTTTTTCCTTCGATCATGTACTGTGTAACTAGCGCTGCCATCTCTAGATTTGTCATAGTTTTTAAGGTTTTCGGAGAATATCCAGAAAGATTTTTTTATACTGCTCCAGGCTTTTCGAACTTTTTTTTGTTTTTGCGCCTATAGCGTGTAAAAAATCGTAACCAAAGTTCCTAGTTTGTTACAATTATATTTTCCTTCGATCATGTATTGTGAAACTAGGGCTGCCATCCGGGCGGATTTCCCTAGATTTGTCGTAGTTTTTAAGGTTTTCGGGGAATATTCAGAAGGATTTTTTTATACTGCTCCAGGGTTTTCGAACTTTTTTTGTTTTTGCGCCTATAGTGTATAAAAAATCGTAACCAAAGTTCCTAGATTGTTACAATTATATTAGGTTGTCCCGAAAGTAAAGTTAAAATTTTCGTTATTGTATCCCTTTAGGTGTCTCTTTTAAGTCTCGCGTCACGCCTCCTCTCACTATATCTCTTCACTTTTCTTATCTATATGTTAAGTTCCATTGAATTTAAATTACTAAGTGTAGGAATGTATAGTTCAAATTTAACCGAGCATCAGTGTATTTCTATATTGGTGTTTAATAATAATACTAGTAAAATAAATATTAAATTCCTATATTATTCTCACGATATCAATTCACGTTCTTTATCTATATTTTAAGTTCCACTGAACTTAAGTTACCAAATGGTGGAAATATATAATTCAAATTTAACCGGGCATTAGTACATTTCTACATTCATACTCGATGATAATATTAAGGATGCAAATATTAAATAAGCACTACTGTCATAGATCCGTCATGCGCAGAACGTACTAAATCTTATCTTCAATGTTCTGCTATGGTCAAACATTTGGTCATGTTTGAATTCTAATAGATAATTGTTAGTTGGTCGTGGAAAATCTTAAAACTATGAGAAACCGAAATTCCAAATTATCTTACGGTCTCGATAAACCTTGTCATAGCGAGTGTCACGTTCGTTGCAAACTATAACCTATGACGTAGAATTTGTAAACATTGAAAGCACACGGAGGGTGGTCGGCTTTGATAAGAAAATTGCCGTGTTAAGCATTTAGGAAGTTTCTTTGGAAATGAAAATAACCAAATCCACCGTCATTCTATTAGTCTTTGTACTAATGTTATCGATATTTGTAGCAAATGTTGCTGATCTGATCAATGTTGATAGACATGTGTTAGATGATACCTTGCATAACAATGATGCGAGGAAAGAATCATTGCAACCAAAATTTTATAACATCGAAGCATCGTTCGACCATTTGATCTGGTTTCTACAGGTTTGTGTTCCACGCGGATCTTTATTTATTCATAAATCATACAGTTAATTTCCGTAACATTAATATCGTACTGCTTCTTCATTGTTTTCAGATATCGGATATCCATATAAGCATATTTCAAGATCCATTTAGGATAACAGAATTAAAGGAATTTTGTAACATTACCGTGGATAGTATTAAGCCTTCTGTTGTGCTTGCTTCGGGTAAATTTCATTTAGCATTAATGATATTCATGAAACGAGTCTTATATTTGTGTGAAAATAATGTGATGTTCTAACAGGTGATCTCACAGATGCAAAAGCCAAAGACGAAATGGGATCAAAACAAATATTAGAAGAATGGCAGTATTATAAACGTGTTTTAGACGATACCGAAGTTAATAAAAGAACTTTGTGGTTAGATGTGAGAGGCAATCATGGTGAGAATTATTAATTTAATTATTAAAATGTTAAACAATAGGAGAAGAACCGTATTTCAAGAAAGTATAACGTGTGTCTCAATTTTAAGAGGAAAACTTATGAAACAAATGGATACAATGGAAATAAAAGCTTAATATATGTGTGTAATGTACAAAATGCATTTTAATTCCAAATTTTTTACTGAAAAAATATGCGTTATACTACGTGAAATATGATAGTACTTTTCATAATTATAAGATCATATTTACGTAATATTATTTAAATTTGTTTCAGATAATTTCAATGTATTGACTCTTGAGTCAAAAAATAATTATTATTCAAACTATTCTATTCAAGGAAGGAAACATCCTAGGTCTTATATGTATACTATTAATATTGGTTCTGAATTATACACATTTATTGCGATAGATGCTTGCTTGAAACCCGGTCCGAGAAGACCATTCAATTTTGTCGGCATGTTAGACGAGCACGAAATTAATACTATACACTCCTTAGCAAACAAGTCCCAGGAAAATAATGCAGATTTTATAATATGGTTTGGTCATTATCCTACATCCTGTATACTGTCGCAAACTAATACAGGCATTAGAAATATTATAGGTAATAATTAACAGAGGGTACACTCTTATATACACTAACATCTAAAAGTTTGAGATCTATCTTATTTTATTAATCGTTCAATAACAAAAAAAATTACAATTCCTTTTAAATAAAATACCATAAAAATGCTGTGAATTTTTTGTGAAATGTTGCGTTTCACTAAATAAATAAACAAATTGTTTACAAAAATAGTCCTAAATGCAATCGTTATGATTGTAAAAATAATTACATCCTGTTAAAATTACAGAATGATACGCGATCCCAAACTTTTGACCGGTGACACTTATTATTCTTAAAGTTATGCTTTCTGAAATGCTTCAAAAAATATAAAAGGTGTTTGGAAACGAAATTTTTTCCATAAAATATGTTTTCAGGCAGACATAAAGAGAGTATGGTGTATCTCTGTGGACATTATCACACGCTTGCTGGGACAGTGCCTAACATGTACACGCTGCAGCAAGCTGGTTTTCTTGAATTAGAGTTAGCAGATTGGAAAGATAATAGAATGTAAAGTATTTGTACTTCTTATTCAGTGTAAACATCTGTAAAATTGATATCGAATTCTTACTTAATATTTATTCTCAGGTATCGTTTAGGGGCAATAGATCACGGTCAGTTTTCGTTTATCGATGTAGAACACAAAGAATGGCCTGTAGTATTAATTACTAATCCTAAACATGCTTTGTACACGATGCCTAGGAAGGAAAATATAATGTCTGTTATTAAATCAACGCACATTAGGTAAACGTTTTTCCCATGATGAAATTTT
>SMSQ01025980.1:13877-39744 GCA_019453375.1 Ctenoplectra terminalis
TTTGTTTCTATGCTTCCTTTCTTATATTTTTTCAAAACAATTTCCAAAAATTGACGATGTTTATGAAAGTAATAATTATTGGGAATCATCGTAATTAATTTAGTTATTTCACAAAGTGTGAGTGTTTAATGTGTTTTATAAACCGTTACACGAAAGTGAAAAATGATATTGTTTTCAACTGTTTAACGCATAGCGTAAAATATATTCTTGATCACTCGATCGATAAAAATGCTTTGCGTATATACAATACGTCTGTGAAGTATGCAAAACAATAAACGCATGTAAGTGTTAATAAATGTTATACATAGCTTGAGTGATACTAAATTGAATTCTTATTAACTACCCCAAGTTTTATTAATTCTTTCTCTGAACCAGTTTACCTTCAATGTTATGTTATGTAATTTTGCTAAAATTTTAACAAATTGTAATAATTCCTTTAATTTTGAATGACCTTAAAATTCTCAAAGTCTATAAAGTAAAATTTTGGGAATTTTAATAAAAATTGTTTAGCTATTTAACAGCTTTGAAAGCTGTTCAAAAATATATTTGACTATAAACATTTTTATAAAGTATTTTAGAATCATTGGTTAATCAAACAAAGTAATAAGGAATAATGAAAGATACATTTTTTGTATAATAACTTTCTTTCTTTTTAGATATTAAATTTTGTAAATGAGAATCTTAGATGCCTACTAACAAGCAATTCTACACGTATGGAATTTTTCTAATAAATTGCATTTTGTCCGATAAAAAGGTTTAAATTTTAATAATATTTAATAACATTAATTACAATACATTTACAAATGCGACAGGCAATTGTGAAATATTTTAAGCAATCAGAATCCCTATTGCTAAATGGAGAGTAATTGCTACATAAAATTGAAATGGAGTTTAATAATGAATACTAAACTATCTTCCCTAAACTACTTAACTTATTTAACCTACTAAATTATTATCTAAAATATTGCTAAAATTTAAATACGATAAGTAATTTATTCCACGTATCAGACAACGTGCAATTTCTTCAGTTTTACCAGCGTAGATGAATTATGAGATAGACATAAATTTCCAAAGAGTTTTCGTGTCATGCGGTTTGAGTGTTTAATGAGTTCCTTTACTAATTCCGTGTCGCTATCAACATTATTCATTCAGCATAGATTAAAATTACAACTAAGGACACAGACAATGACTTGTTTCACGCTTTGCTGTTGCCTATAATTAACTAACCATACTGCCATATAATAAACTTATCTTTTGTTAATATAACAAAACAAAATCTTTTTATACCTGCTAACTTTTGAACTGCTATATTCCTAAAGTTAAGACTTCCATTTTTCAATTCTACGTATCTATATATAAAAAAAATATAAAATAAAATTTTAAATATATAAATATCTATATATCAAACTATTATATACATATATTAATTAACAAAAGAAACTCATAATTTTGTGTTCGTTAAAACGTACATCAGCTCTTTCAATGATTACGATATTTAAATTTTCGCGGGTAATTCGATTTGACTAAATTAGGGGAATCACCGGGTCTCTCTTGATAATACCATTCGTCTCATAGATTTTCGTATTTCATCGTAACTGTCGTACCGATTTAGAATTTTTACAATGATTTTTCCTTTATTCACAATGGCTACATGATAGAATATTTATATACTAAAGATGTATTGATAAGAAGAAACTACACATTTGTGTAAATGCGTGTGTCTATAGTAACATCTGACAATCTATTGAATCGAAAAGTCGTCATACTTTAGAAATTAGCACGTAACGTTTCAGAGAATTCGATTCGATTAAAAAAAATTTGACTCGTCTGAAAACAACCCTCAAATTTAGCGATGAAAAATATAATTTCCCCAATGTTTCGGAAAATATTCGCATCATTCCACAGCTAAATTTGTCATTAAAAATTGCACAATTCTTTTCCGAAGAGAATATTCTCCGAAACATTGAGTAAAATAACCTCAAATTCCTTCACCTTCTAAATATAGCTGATTGTATATAAAAAAAGAATGCCTATCAAATAGTGTTTTTAAACACTATCTCAAGTAAATTTAATAAAAATCAGCGTGTTATAATTAAATAATAACCCTTGTGAGTTCATGGTTATAATTTATAACGTTACCACTCCAAAGCATAGAGGGCGCGCAAAAGTCACTATTTTTTTCCTCTAGACCGATATTTCAATTTTGCGTCACATGAAATCTTATAAAATGTTAGCTCCATGCCGTATCTTATTTTTATTTTAGGACACAAATTATTAACACCAATTTCAAATTCTCCACGATTTTTTCGGTAACGCCAATATATCATACAATCTTAATTGCTTTTAAGAAAAAGATTATTGATATCTTAATTCCTTACTTCAACGTTTCAATTTATAACTTAAAGTTGTCCTAATAATAGTAATCCAGGAAACGAAACCGAATGAAAAATTAATTTGCGACTTAAATATTTATTAAGTCTTATGTAACATTATTAACGTATAATGTTTCCGACGCAAACCTTTTACTTAAATTAAGTACTAAGTCAAACGTTCGACTTATTTGGAAATTATTTGAATAATTTTCAAAATAATCTGAATAAATAATCTGTAATAAATTTTTTATTTCTCTCAAGCACAATAAACTTATGTACAACGTCTATTTCGTTTTGAAAAAAAAAAAAAATTCCACTTAATTTTCGCTCATATGCAAATTATGAATTTAGTGAGAATTTTTATTCAAATTTTAGTGTCGGAAATTAAATTTTCGTCTAGTGTAATTTCACCTTGAAAATATATTAGGGTTTTCTATCGTACGATTGCCTAGGTAGCCATGGGCGACGAAATATGTTTAGCGTAAACAAACTGGTTTTCTGAGAAGCCGAATTATTCCGCGAAAGTATATCGCATATGACAGTTCTCATTAATACATATCGGCAATATGACATCTCTGGATTTAAGACAACAGAAACTCGAACAACAGGTACACGTATAATAATTTCAAACATTTATGCGTACGATAATTGTGGAATGTTCGATTTTTACCTGAATCGTGATCTTATATTTTATGCTTGCAGTACTTTAAAAAAAACAAGAGTTTTGTTAAAATATGTATCTTGCTGTATAAGTAAAATTAATTTTGTTATCTTTCTGTTGGAGTTTCAAATTAAATTATAATTGTTTATATGTATGTACATGGAATTAGAAAGTAGGTCATTTTTAATTTTAAGTTCATACGTGTAATTATAATTGGTAGATATTAAAGATTAACGTTACCGAATTATTGATAAAAAAGATTCTATCCTGTATCTAATTTATTGGAAGGAAATAGTACATTTATTATTGCAAGTTATTTTTTCACTCTTACAAATCGTTCGTTATTATAACAATTTTGCGACCGATTATAGAGACAAATAATTGCACAAAAGATGAAACAGAAAAGACAAAGCGGTGCCGGTGGAATGGTGCAGGCATCTAACATATCTAGTACTCAGCTTACGAGTCATTCTACAAAATGGATGAATCCAAATAAAGAGCTTCGAGGCGAGTTTAATGAATTAGAATAATGTGGTTCATTGATATATAAATTTATATAAAAACTTCTGTTTCTTTTCAGGATACGATGGCCCATTACAGTTTAATATATCTCAAACAAACCCAGATTTAAATACATTTACAGAAAGTAAGGATATGGAGGCAAGAATTAATGGTATATTAATATTACAATATTAATCAAATATTTAATTTAATTTACTTGCAATTATAAGTAGTACAACGAGAGAAAAGAAAAAAATAGAGTGGTTTATGGTATGTGTTGATGTATGTGTGCTGGGTAAGAAACTAAGTGTAAACCAAGTCAATTTCATGGCAGAGATGGTTGAAATTAATTTAATAAAAAAAAAAAGAAAAAAGTAATACAAGAATATTGTTTTTTGTGACAGAAGTAAGCACAGAGGGAGGTTTTTATCAAACTATGGAAGCTACCGATTGCGCAGACGAAGAATCATCACCTATAGACATACATTCACCCGCAGAATCTCTACCGTGCCCTTCTCCTCTTAGAGTAGCTCCATCGGATGGTGCTGGCACTCTAATCAGTAGAGAGAATAATTCATCGGTACGTTTTTATGAGTAAAAACAGAAAAATTTTACGAGTAATGATTTAAAAACTATGGTATGTCTCGTTCATTTAGAGTCCAGAATTAGAGGGCAACGTGGAAGGAAATATAGAGCATTTTGTGTTACAACCAGCAAATAAAAAAATGCATTACAAGTGTAGAATAACTCGTGATAGAAAAGGTATGGATCGTGGCCTGTATCCAACCTATTTTTTACATTTAGAACGAGATTATGGGAAAAAGGTGTGTACTCTTTAATTCAAGATCAATGCAGAAGACAACATGAAAACGATATTTTATTTTTCATTTATAGATTTTCTTATTGGCTGGCCGTAAGAGGAAAAAAAGTACAACTAGTAACTATTTAATTTCTACCGATCCTACGGATCTCTCGAGAGCAGGAGAATCTTATATTGGAAAATTAAGGTCCAATCTTCTGGGAACGCAATTTACCGTATATGATAACGGATATTCGTTAATAAAGGACGATAAGCGAGACGATCGTTTTAATCCAAGGCAAGAGCTAGCCGCGGTAATATACGACACTAACGTTTTAGGATTCAAAGGGCCGCGTAAAATGACCGTCATTATTCCGGGAATGACGTCGGATCAGAAAAGGGTTGAAATTTGTCCACGGGATGAGTCAGAAACGTTGCTTGGTACGTACAGATTATTATTTCAAGACATTACCGCGGTACGATATTTTTATCATTCGCTTTTTGTTCCCTCAGAACGGTGGAAAACAAAAAACATGGACAATTTAATAGAATTACACAACAAGACTCCTGTGTGGAACGACGACACACAATCATACGTACTTAATTTCCATGGGCGCGTAACGCAAGCTTCTGTGAAAAATTTTCAAGTGGTACACGATAGCGATGGTCTGTATATTATGCCAAGATAATATTCTAATGTAAAAAATTCAGTAGTTCAACCAAAACATTTTTACATTTTTTTATAGTTCTTGTTATCGAATATATGCTTAAAATATTAACGCTAGATTTATGGAACCCGTCAATTTGACGCAGTACAAATTTCGCGCTCAACTTTAACAATGATGCGTGAGAAAAATACAAACTCAAAATGAAATTTATATAGAAAAATTGACTAAATAAATTTCTGTTTAGAGAAATCTATTAATTTGAAGCAAACCGAACTAATGATATCGAAAAAAATTTGTATTTCAATGTATCCATCAAAATGGTCCAATCAATGCCCGTAAACCTAGTGTTAACACTAAACCTACCGACGATTAAACTATACCTGCTTGTGTCAAAGAAATTACAATAATAGATACTTGGAAAAATACACAATGCTAGAGAAACAAATCTTTGACCATATATTTTAGGGAAAATCACAAAAAAATATTCAAAAGTGCACGGTTAATAATTTATAAAATTTGGACAAGAAACGGTCATTTGACCGCTTTGGTAGGTTTAGTGTTAAAGGGGAAATTTGTAAAACTTTGCAGCATTGAAGAGGTTTAACCCTTCCATTACGGTGCTCAGAATTGAAAGAGATCTCGGTATACTGATCGATAAAGTTTTTGTTGATTAAACAAAAATGTATAGTAAAATTTAAGTATATTGTTTAACACGTTAAACGCCCCGCCGATTTTTGTCGACTTTCCGTTAGTCTGTGCGGTGCGATACTAATTCAAAAGTATTTGGTCGCAAAATAGTTAGAAATTTAAGAAGAAAAATGTAAAGGCTTGCAAAGGAAAGTCGTATCTTTGTTTAATACGATTTGATAGAACCTATTAATGAATTATAAGGTATTACTTTTTGAAATTGATACTGTCAGTTCTCAGAAACCAACGACGCCTAAACGAAAATTTCAGCGTGGCGCTTAACGTGTTAATGAACGATGACAGATCATGTGTAAATGAAAATATAAATAATTCTATGGAACAGAAAAATGTCTACGCACGCTTTTATCAGATGATTACTTAATTTTTAAAGCCGTATACACGTATACTTTATAATAATATGAGAAACTAAATACGTTTTGTTCAAACCTATTTGAAAACTATTTTGAAACTATGTTTCAGTTGATTACGTCGTAATGCAATTTGGCCGCGTGGCGGAGGACGTTTTCACGATGGACTACAGATTTCCACTGTGCACACTTCAAGCATTCGCGATCGCTTTGAGCAGTTTCGATAGTAAGTTAGCCTGTGAATAATATCCATGTCTGGACGCAGAAAATGATTACGCATTCGTGGACAACAAACTACATCCGCTAGAAGGATCTACAATGGACAATCAACTAATTGCAATGTTTTTTTTACAAACATATCTGTAACGATAACAGTTCCACTAAAACCCGACGTAGAGATAATCAGTATAAATCGTGTGTTCACTTTTCTTATTATACGGAAATCGTTTTTAAATGCGAAACATATGTCGTGAGATTTTTGAATGACAGGCGTTAAGATAACAACTGTAATCGTTGTTAATCCTAATACGTTGTACGTACTATAATAGGCATATCGATTTGTACCGCACATCCAAGGTTCAACTGTTGAATAACGGTTACAATAGTAATATTGTGTATAAACGTTCAATGACAAATAACATTTGTAATAAAGAATTATAATTCGAAGAGGAAACATATCGTAAAATTGATCATTAATGTTTCATCGACTATCTTTTCGTTTGATATTTGAGATACTTTAAATTATGTTGAATTGAACGTCTAGTTTCTATAAAAAAAGTTTATACACTGATATTATTGTAAACACATTTTTACATAAACGGTACTTCATACGCTCAAAAGTAACGCGTTAGGTGTGCATTGATGAAATTAATGTAGGAGCCCAGAAACAAACGAGGGACACAGGCGAGAATTGAACATTCGCGACCTCCGACATAAAAAAATCGACAACTCTAGTCCGTCGCCATCATACGCTATCTAATTCCTTGTTATATGCTTCTTAACACATTGAAGACCAGAGCCTTTTCTGAAAATCTTATTATGAGATGAAGTTACACTCGAATCAAATTTTTACTCGTCTGCTTTTACAAAACATTTACGCTTACAGTAAATATGCATCTTCATTTCAATTTTCAGTTGAAGCGGTCATTTTTAAAACTAACTTTCTATTTACAATTACCCGTCACTTTTGTACATTTAAAGAAACGAAATACGAGATATCTCGTGACCGGTCCTCAATGTGTTAACACTAGATTTACGGACCTTGATTGGATCATTTTGATGGGTACATTAAAATACAAATATTTTGTAATATAATTAGTTCACTTTACTTTAAATCGATCAATTTTTATCAGTAGAGATTTTAGTACATTTTTCGTGTATAAATTTTATTTCGAGCTTACAATTTCCGCTCGCACGCTTGTTAACACCTTGCACTACGCCGAAACTCTGAAAAAGCCGTGCCAAACTTGGCCGCCGAAATGGTCGCGGATGACTCGTATTTAATTCGCGCGATGAATCTCTTTGGAAATTCAAATGAATTTGGATCAAAAATTAAAAAAAAATACTTTATACTCTGACTCGTGATATTCATGTTTGGCATGGAACTGTAACAACGAGTCTGACTCGTGATATTCAAGTTTGGCACAAAATTTTCATCACGAGTCAGACTCGTGAAAGTAGTGCAAGGGGTTAAACTTAAACCCGAAATTAGAGCTACGTCAAGTCGACGGGTTCCGTGAATCTAGTGTTAACGATGGATACAAAGGCTCCGATTCCACATTAATATATTGCACAATTTACTGCCTAAAAAAAAAAAAAAATAAAATCATAATGAATCTTCATATCAAAACTGTACAGAATATTATATTAATTTTTTGTTGTGCCACGCGTCTTTACTCGAGTAGTTGAAACACATGCTATATCACGCAATAATTACCGTATTTTTCAGACCATAAGAGACATCTTTTTAATTAGAAAAATCGACTTAAAATTGGGATCCGTCTTGTGGTCTAAAAAATACGGTAAATGAATAAAAATTATGTAAATTCGATACGATTAGAAAATGTAAGATAAAAAGAGAATATTTGCTCGCGATATGTTCTCTAGAACTTAAAACTCGTGCTATGTAATTTATTTTTACGTCGAAACGTTTTACGCAATAATATCACAAATAATTGAACGTAATTTTCGTTTACACGAAAAGAAAAAAATGTGCATCGTTTTTATCGGATTTTATATTGTAAAGAATTTTGAATATCTAAGTGCACTGGTACCACTACCGGATACTATTACTAAAACAGTATATTCATGATCTCTATTTATAACATTCTATTAATCGTCATCTAAAAGTGTCATTTTAAATACGTATCAGACATATTTACTCGATAATTAACTTATTATTCAAGACGACCATTTTATCATTCACATTAAGATTCGCACGTATACATAATAGTTTGGAAAAGATCGCTATCGCAGTTTTCACGTTTAGAAAGATACCAAAGATGTGTCGATGCTCATACACGATGTAGAATGAATTTACTGAAACGTTGACAAAAATATTTTAATATTGTGCCTTTGCATAATATTAATAATTGTACGTTTGCATAGTAATAATAATAATTGTACGTTGAGGAATTGTAAAGAGTTTGAAAACTTTTGTTTCTTTAAGTAAATCTTTGTATTAGGTTGGTGCATATGAAACGTCGGATTTTCTTAGAGGGGAACATCGGGAACTGATACACGCCGATTTTGACGAAATTTTGCACAAATGTACTTTAGACCGTTGTTGCCCGTTTTTTACTTTAAGGGAGAAATCAACCCTTCTATTCGATTTCACCCTTCTATATAGGTATTTATAAATGGTAAACGACAGAAGATATCAAAAAATGATTGAAACAAAAGTTATACTGTTTCTTACGGTCTATAAATCCGTGCGAGAAATTTTCCCAAAAAAGTGGGGATGGACTCAATTTTCATAAGAAAATAATTTCTTCGGAATCAGCTCTTCTATGTAAGTGTTTATAAATCGTAAACGACAAAAGATATCAAAAAATGATTGAAACAAAAGTTATACTGTTTCTTACGGTCTATAAATCCGTGCGAGAAATTTTCCCAAAAAAGTGGGGATGGACTCAATTTTCATAAGAAAATAATTTCTTCGGAATCAGCTCTTCTATGTAAGTGTTTATAAATCGTAAACGATAAAAGATATCAAAAAATGATTGAAACAAAAGTTATACTGTTTCTTGCGGTCTATAAATCTATGCGAGAAATTTTCGGAAAAAATTATTTTTTTATGAAAATTGAGTCCCCCCATACTTATTTTGGAAAATTTCTCGGACGGATTTATAGACCGCCAGAAATAGTATAACTTTTGTTTCAATCACTTTTTATCGTTTGCGATTTATAAATACCTATATAGAAGGGTGAAATCGAATAGAATGGTTGATTTCTGCCTTAAAGTAAAAAAGGGACAACAATGAAGTACGGATATATTGTTAGAAAGATCTGAAAAACATTTGTGCAAAGTTTCGTCAAAATCGGCGTGTGTCAGTCCCCGATATTCCCCTGTAAGAAAATCCGACGTTTCATATGCACCAACCTAATACATTGAATTCGACATTTACCAATGTTTAAACGATACACGATAATTTGTTCTTTGATTGTAACAAAACGAGTAATTTTTTGAATTCTTCGAAGCGTAGAATTGGTCGTTACGATCATACGCTATTATCGTTGCATATATTATCAAAGGCAATAGTTTATTATTATTTTAGAATTTGTAAAATCATTTATCGGTATATCTTACGCGGCTGGAAAATTAGTGTACATGATATTAAACGTTTATGTATAAAGTAAAATAAGGTACAATAATGCGAAATAAAGTGAAATATAAACAAACGTGAAATTGTAACACATTATAGAAGTGTGTGGAGAAAATTTGTAACTTTATAAATTTTATACGTCTTAAATTTTGTTTGTGATAAAGTATTGCTATGTATAAAAACTGAATGTATGTTTTATCAAAGAAAGGTGCTACTTAAAGCTGCGAATAATTTGTCGAAACAAAAAGACGAAACTAATTTATACACTATGTAATTAAACAGTATTAATATTATTTAGAATTCCAATTGGATATTTTGTAAGCGTAATATTTCATACTCGATTTATTTTTTATTTCGGTAGGGTAAATACCGAATAGAATTTAAGATACATTGATGCCACTTTAATTGTGCGTGCGTGCGTGTGTGTGTGTGTGCGTGTGCATTAGAAACTAAAACCTGTAATTAGCTTGTCACGTTTAATGTTGTAAATCAAAGTGTTCAATGGGTATTATGTTTTCACCGATCACCTGAAAATAAATACAAATTGCAACTTTTTACAGTTTGTTTCGACACTCGTAACTTAAATAACAAAGTTTTAAATAACTTGAATAACTAAAGTTTGCTTTAGAAAGTAAATTAAAATTGTTCTGAAGTAAAATAAAATAGAAGTAAAAAAAAATGAATACAAGATGCGATTTCAATTTTAAAAGAAAATAAAAAATGTTTAATGTTACAATTGACAGAGAAGGAATGGAAAATAGTTAAGGATAAAATATTAATTGCTATAACATTTATTACTATTAGACTTTAATAGAAAAAGATCACATGAAATTTTTACACCAATACTGGACAATAAGATTAGTGAGCAGATACTTTAGTTCCCTTAGTTTGAACGTATAAAAAAATTCTCTTGTATCGAAATACAATAAAGGCACTTAAGGTCTAACATTTAAAGATATAAATAAAGAATATAACATGACTATCACTTTTATGTTTATTATTTACAACATGAATACAAGCTTTCAAATTTTATTCTATGGATATCAAGTTTAATCAGAAGAAGAAACGATAGAGAAATATTTATTCAAGAACCTTATTCTTATGTATTCCATTTTAGTATTAAATATATTATTTTTACTATTGTTTTATTCTTGCCAGTGTTTTTTTCTAGTCTTTAAAAATATATCGAAACTCGAGTCATGTAAAACTAGACCTTTTAATTTTTATTATTTTATTTTTTTCTTTTCAAATATCTTCATCGTTCACCACCATATAGAGTTGCCAAATTAATCACGTTGAGTTATTGGCATTTGAAGGGCTAACATCTTAAAATGTGATTAAATATACTCTGTATCATATACATTATAAAGTAACTATAAATTCATGCTTGTATCATTACAAATTCAAACATAACACAACAAGCGCAACGATTCTCCATAAAATATGTAGCACTAAATTCAATGACAAATGGACAAGTTGCAGTTATGCGCATAAAACTGGCGATAATTCTAAAAATCACGTCAATCAATGAGCACTTTATTACTCCTCTTGCTGTTATTGCTTCGAGCAAAGAATTACAGAAGAGGAACGTTGAACAGAGCATCGAATATAAGAATAATAACTAATACAAATCGTTCGCAAACTTGGCTTAAAGAAGCAGGAAATATGCCGTATAAATATCCTTGAATATTAACATAGGACATCTCTGAAGAGTCAATAATATTGTAAAGCCTTTAAAATTGGATCTTTCAAAAAATATCAAGAAATGTTTTACAAAATTCATTTTTAAAGCTTTGAAGCTATTATCGAGACTCTTCACAGATATCCTAATTTATAACTATCGCTTATTCACAAATTTATCTTTATAAAGTTTTAATATTTAATATATTACTCGTAGCATATTGTTTCATCAGCAATTGAAATAGCGATGTAACTTGAATTTAGTATAGATATATATTTTTTTTAACCGATATAATGCTTTTTTTTTTTTTTCAATTATCCGTACGCTGTGATATGTTATAGCTTTCAAGTTTCTTAGTTTAATACAGTAAATGAGTTTCAGGACGGAAATAAAATGTACAAGGTATACAATAAACGATTGTTTATTGTATACATTGCTTAGCAAGCTCTGCGTTGTAAAAAAATAATATTCAAAGTCACTTGTTACGCTAAAAAATATAATGAAATGTTATTTTTGTGTTTTTGGTTTTTGCTAATCAAATTATATATATATATATATTTTTATTTTTTAAAACAATACTCGACTTACTTATTGAAAAAGGAGCTTACTACATCTGTCCTTGTATACAAGTGTAATATTTTGTTACGGATATTCCAGTCTTTCATTTTTAATTACATTTTCTAGTTTCGAATCAATTATTATTCTTTATTACTTAATGGAAGGCTGTTGTAGAGTGTACCACAGGACACTTCTACAGCTTGAAATACTTTATATACATTTTTTTAAATACGTACAATTCGAATTTTTTAATTTTTTAAATTGTCAGCGTACAAAGCATATTTTTCAATTTCACTTTATAATATAAGTGTGATTATCATAAATCTGCATTTTCTTAGCAATACGATTGACATCAACCTTTCTTGTGATATGCGAACAATTTTATAACTAGCTTTCGGTAACTATAATTTTAAATATAAAAATTGGTAAAATGATAAAAGCATTTTGCTAATTCTCGTCCATTTAAAATCGACCGAGAGATTTCCAGAATATAGAAATTGATATAAAAATCATAGTTAAAAATATAGTTATTGCAAATCAGCAAGAAATTATGCTTGAAGGTATTAAAAATATACAATTATATCACACAGAATCAATAATGTACCATAAATTGCTGTGTATTCAATTTAATTTATTATATAGGCCATTTGTATTAAAAAAAAGCTAATAGGTCGATTCCTCTATGATTGTGGTTCTATACATTGTTATAAAAATGGGTAAAAATGTATGAAAATGTGTACGATTAAGTTCTATGCCTTTAATACTTTTTCAGGCCTATCCGCAGTTATTTATAATATAAATTTAATATTTTTCTCTACGTTTGATTTCAATAACTAGTCAATTTATATGAAAATTAATGTCTTAAATATTTGCCTAAAATATGACTTTTATCGCTTGAATATTTTTGTTACAAATTTACTCTTAATTCTTCTTTCGTATGGAATGTGAGTTCGCTTCTACAATAGCTGTGTAAAATAATCTTATCTCTAAATATTTTCTTAGCCTTAAATACTTTGTTTTTATCAGTCCGTCCTCATTTTCTACGTAACCTTTTTGACAATAAATTTTATAAAAAATGTTAGTTTCGAAAATTTGTTTCACAGCTATACACAGCATATTCCTGGTATATTATTAACTCTCCAAATAGAATACACGCATCATGCATATACTCTCTTGTTGACATACAATTCCATTTCATATTTAACAACATTTTTATATATCTACATATGTAACGGGGACCATCTCAAGCTGTGTGAATGTAGGATTCATATTCATTAAATTATTGCGTTCTAGCAATAGATTAAAATCATCAATACTAATCGAAATATAAACATAATATAAATAGTTATTGAAAGGATAAAAATTTGAAGAAATAATTTTTGGTTTAAAAAGTCAGAGCATTTTTAAGTAATGCAATTTAAGAACCAGACAATTAAAAAAAAAAAAAAAAATACGCTAATGACTAATTAAAAATTTCCATCACTATAGGGAAACATTATAATCTAAATAGTCTTTCAACGAATCTTTTAATATAAAAAATTTGAACACCGAATTATTCCTGACTAAAATATTACTTTTTTTTTTTCTTTAAATTCGTTGTTTCCTCCGCAAACGTAAATCGATAGATCCGAGAAGATCAAGAACATGATACGAATGAAAAAATTTTTTTTTATTACCCTTGAAAATTTAATAATACTGAATTTTATCATGTTCGAAAGAATCCACCCTCCAAGATCATAACTTAAAACACGTTTTTTTTTACAAATTACGGTATGAATACAGATTAAATTAAGAACATTAATTAAAAACGGATATTTTAGTTATCGGTACCCCCCTGTGGTTTTACATATATCCTCGTTTTGTATCACCTTGAATGTTCTTTACCGTTGGCCTGACAAACCGGGGACCTGGTATGCGCGATGGCGGTCTAGGAATAGCGCTCATTAAATTCGCAGGTCTATTTCCAGTATTCCAATTTGTTGGCTGTCGCAGTCTTGTTTTATTTTCAGCTTTCATTACTGGTTTAGTAAAAGCCTGTACAACAGTGTGAATTTGTAATATTTGATAAATAATTTTGTTTCCTATTTCTTTCTAAACAAAATCCATATATATGTAAAAAGAATAACAAGCTTACCTCAACTTTTTTCATCATGTCTGCTTCATTCTGTTGTTTCAATACAGTTTCCGTGGAATGACCTTAAGAGGCAGATAGTAAAACATTTTTGCATAAAATTGGATGGAAAGTTATACGTCAATTTGAATAAAAAGAAATTTATGGAAAACAATTTAATAGCAGACTCGAACAAAAATTGTAAAATATACTAACTTACCATCAGTATTTATTGACTGACTAGATCTCGTAGGACTTAGTATCGGAGAGCTTGTTTTAACATTAAAGTCCATACTTAATGGTGAATGACGGTCGCAACCATCAATCCCATTCTTCAGTATAGGAGAAGGTAAATCTTTTTTCATATCGACCCAAGCATTTTCTAAAACTCGCCTATTCAATTGAGACGTTACGTCTTGTTTCAAGCCTAATCAAAGCATAGTATCAAATTTAACACCTTCAATATTCACATTGCAATATCTTGTTAACAGAAAATGTAACTCACTTTCTTCCTGCATCCTTACTATCTGATGTAATTGTTCAATATTCATCGGCTGTGTTGTATACGAATTGTGGCTACTATCTGAACACGTACTGAGCCTATCGTCTAGATCAGGTGCACTATGAGCACTCTGCGTGCTTTCGATACTCTCAGTAGATCCTCCAGCACCCAACAACTGTAGTTCCCCCACACCTGTGTTGAGTTCCAGGAGTCGCTGTTCAGAACCGCTTTTCATTTTTCCCAAAGAGTACAGTTTGTTCGCTAGACTTTTTTCAACGTCTCTCACAATGTTTGGCTGAGAACCTTTCATGTATCCGAAACTAGTCGCGTTCGTACCTCCTGTCATGTTAACAGTTTTCAACGAACTCGACACAAGATTTGGATTAGACTTTTGAAGGAACTGTGGTAACTTCGACAGCATCCGCGGAATATGTTGCTTACGTTTCTGCAACTTTGGAAGTGGCTTCACGAACGTAGCGTCCACATTGTCCAACGATTCCGCGTTTTCCATATCAGTCTTCCCACCGTGATTGTTACCCTTCTTCGTGAAAGTATAGTACTTTTTGTCGTGTGAATTTTGAGTGAAAGCACCAGCCTCGTCCGCTATTTCGGCGTGAGGCTTAATTTTATTAATCGACGGTTCTTTTTTATACGTGTTATATTTATTCTCTACAGGAATATCATTTTTATTAATAATCTGATTGGGAGCTTCATCGGCGATCTCTTTCTTGGATTTTCCACTTTGTTGCTCTTTAGCTGTGTGATTATACGTACAATCCAGTTTATGATCTCCGCTTTTATGTATTTCCGCTAATAATTCTTTCCTTAACGATGTCGGCGGTTTGAAGTTGGAATTTAGAGCTGTACTGTATACTCGAGATGATTCTAAATGCTTGTTAGTCATTCTATACGTAGAATTTAATGCGTCCATATTTTTAGGAGTTGATTGATTGCAAAGTGGAATAGGCAGTTTGAACGTAGAGTTCAAAGCATCATTGTGAATGAGCGAAAAGGAAGAGTTCGCAAGAGCAGTGGAAGATTCAACCATGTTTTTTGATACGTTGTGATCTTTATCATATTGCGTATCACTTTTAACAATCGAAGCTACACCATTATCTTCTTCAATGTTTGTCGCACAATAAGTGGTATCTAAAACAAGCGAGTTCTGTGCTTTCTGAGAAGCTGAAGGATACGTAGTGTTCAAGTCGCACGATTCTTTCTTTTCATTATTTTTTAATTGTAACATTTTTGTATTACTGTCATCGTTATTTACATATGTGGAAGACAAAATAGTTGTACTACAATTATCTTTATCCGAACTTATCAATACAACCGTTGTAGAAGTTGCATCAGCATTGTAAGTTTCGTTTAATTCCTTGTTATCCACTCCAGAGTTATTTGAAAACGTTTTATTGGCTGAGCTCGGACAGTAGCTCTTGTTATTGTCTGGTTCATTGCTTTTCGAAAAAGTCTCGTTGATGTTTAAATTTTCAGCATTATCGTGCTTGTCAGTTTCTTGGCTACGCAAATGAGTCACGTTTGATGTTTCATCGTCTTTATCACTTTCTGTATTATTTACCAAATCATCTCTGGGCAACGAGGTGATAGATGAGTAAAAAATAGAGGGTTGTGAAACATTCATTAGTGGATCGCTAAGTCCAGGTTCCATTAAATTAATAAACGAATCAATTCCTTTTGAACGGGACATATTTAAGAATACTTCCATACTTTCTTGACCCGATGTTGCCGAAGCCTCATCGGTGAGAAAACTGGCATTTGCGGTAGGTGCCACTTTTAACATAGCAGGCACAGTTTCTTCTTTATTGGCAGTAGATATGTCGGAATATTTGCTTAACTGTATATAAAAAAATGAAAATATATTTAAACTTACATTTCAAATATATATACCATAACGCAAATAAACTTACGTCTTCTTCTATATTTGAAAAATTTGAAGTTTTCCATGTATTCGACAGAGGTGAAGACAAAGACTCCAAAATAGATTCGAAACTAGATCTACTAGACCGTTTCTTAGATCTTGTAAATGTTCTCGTATCGATAGATTTTCTGTTAGCTGAATAAAACGTATATAAAATTAAAACCCAAACTTATATACATTCACGTTACTAATCATTAACATGTTTAATACCTGTGAAAGTTAGCTCTGGTTCACTTTTTAACCAGGTGTACAAATCGTGAACAGTGGATTCCGATGGATATTTCGTTGGTACATACAACCTAAACAAAAAAGAAAACAAAATTATAACTATACAGCATCAAACAACTTGACATCAGCTGCTATTCTTAAACATCAATTTAAAAGGAAATTTTACGTAGACAAATATAGAGTCTGACAAATAATGACTAATACTTTTGTAACATATACTTCTTCCCAAGTTTCTTTAACAATTAATATCCAACGAATTATTAAACATTTAACGCTAAGAATAATTAAAAATTATAAAATTGGAAAACTATTTCCAAGCATTTCTAACAAAAATTTGTATTATTACATTGTAAAGGAGGGGTGAATATACTCTCTTGATAGTAGAGTATAATAATGATTATATTTAACACCCGACTACAATTCAGACTCACAATATTCTTACCGGCCTTACTGTCACCGATCCCTTACCATTCCAACATAACAACTACCACGTGCCCGAACGTTCACACCCTTATAATCCCCATTCCCAATCGTTCTCTCTTTTTCTCCACGCGCATCCCTTTTCACACGCACCTACAACCTGCTCATCCATCCCTTCCAATCGCGCAGTCACGTAGACTTCATTCTCACGGCCCAATTTCCCAGTCCCAAACATACCCTAGACATTCTTTGCAAACACTCTTCCGACCACCCAAGACGCTCGGCCACGGTCACACTTTTTCAAACATACTGCTCAGTCTCGCTCGCAACCATAAATCCATTCGCGCTGCCGCTCAATAGGTTCAACCGCCGCCGCCATTCTGCCTCAAGACGACCTCGACCTCACGTATTCAACAATCACACGCTCAAGCATACCCGATGACCCTTAAAATCCTTACAACATAAATCATGAAACTTGCTCAATTAATTTTCAATTCCATTTTGTGAATGCATGAAAACCCNATTTGTATTATTACATTGTAAAGGAGGGGTGAATATACTCTCTTGATAGTAGAGTATAATAATGATTATATTTAACACCCGACTACAATTCAGACTCACAATATTCTTACCGGCCTTACTGTCACCGATCCCTTACCATTCCAACATAACAACTACCACGTGCCCGAACGTTCACACCCTTATAATCCCCATTCCCAATCGTTCTCTCTTTTTCTCCACGCGCATCCCTTTTCACACGCACCTACAACCTGCTCATCCATCCCTTCCAATCGCGCAGTCACGTAGACTTCATTCTCACGGCCCAATTTCCCAGTCCCAAACATACCCTAGACATTCTTTGCAAACACTCTTCCGACCACCCAAGACGCTCGGCCACGGTCACACTTTTTCAAACATACTGCTCAGTCTCGCTCGCAACCATAAATCCATTCGCGCTGCCGCTCAATAGGTTCAACCGCCGCCGCCATTCTGCCTCAAGACGACCTCGACCTCACGTATTCAACAATCACACGCTCAAGCATACCCGATGACCCTTAAAATCCTTACAACATAAATCATGAAACTTGCTCAATTAATTTTCAATTCCATTTTGTGAATGCATGAAAACCCAAAGCTTGGGTTGTTGGTTTAACCCTTTTAGCACCGAACGACGATTCGGTGCACTCGCCAAAAATACCAACGACGATATATCGTTGCGCCTCCGTTAGAGCCTTATTATGCTCGTCACAAGAGATCTGTGTTTAAGTATAACTTCATAAAATGTTAAAATGGCTCATATTCGATGCAACACGAGTGAAAAAATGTTTATTGTATCAACTTTTTGTTATATCCTATGTTTTTACGTGCCAAGATCAGGTAGAATAGAATAGAGATAAGATAGAAACGTTACACGGGATATCCCTCGGATATCCGTCGACACGAGATAGTTTCTTTGGACCGTAATCGCAATCTTTACACTGTTTTCGATAGTTATCAGAAAACTCAAGCGTCATCCGTGCATCGACACTGCGAGCCTAAAATCTCTTTCAGTCTCTCTCGATCCGTCGAACGTGCAGTCAGTGTTCATAAGCCGTCAACGTCTTCGTATAAATACAATTAGCAACAGAAAATATTGTCAATTTTGTTGCTACCTTCTTCGAAAAATTATACCCTGTTACGAACATGGATGATGCAGAATTAGTGCGAATTATTGAATTAGATATAGATGAAGAACAAGTTGATAGCGATGACAAATTTTGTAAATATTACGCCTACTTTCGTTTTTACGAGCATTCTCGCAAACCTCTACGAATCCTCGATTCAGTCCGCTATTCTTCGCCTAGGTACGCTCTTTTGGCTCGGTGCTAAAAGGGTTAAGAAACTAAAATTCCTTGAAGCTTCAACCACCGCTGGAAGAGACCAACTATAATTGTAAACACGAATAATGATAGATGACCGTGATTGAAACCCGCTTACCAGCCATCAGTGTCATCAAAGTCAAAATCGGACACGTCAATAATTTCAGCTTCATCGATGAGGCTCGCATCGTTTGTGTACTGCTTTCGCACAATTTCCTTATCCACTTTCCTTTCCGACATGTTTTGCTCGGATTACGAAATTAAAAGTTCCGATGAACACATATTTTACCGTTAAAATGTCTTTTCCCGTTCGGTTGGGTGACGTGGTTGATATATAAAAATAGTTTCGCGTTTCGCCAAGTCATTTACAAAATTCCTGAGGATTCGGCACCGTTTACTGTTCGAAACCATATATATTTAAATAAATCGTATCCTTGGCGAACATAACCACAGATACGATAGTAGGAACTTTTTGTTCGCTATTTTCGACTTGTTTTCAGAAGAATGAAAATCGGAGACCACGGTACAAAAGAATATCGATAGAAGGTTCGTTTTGTTGGCTTTTGCTCAACGTCCTTTGACTTTTCCTTTTGTAGATATCGCTTCCTTCGGTGCGGTCTGGTATCGCTTCGCTGTTTTCTTTTCCTGTATCTAAGTTTCACTCGCATACTCGGCCAATAAGACCTTTCGTACAGTCTGGGGGAATAATAACTTTTGGTTTCTGCTTCGGAATACGCCTTTAAAAAATTGCAAATTGCAAATTGAGTTACCATCAAAGGATCGATCCTATTAATCGTTATAACGGTATTAGGAAAATTGTAAATTGTATGGGATAAGGTTCTGAAGGATGTTAGAAAATATTTCTTGTAGATATTGCTGGATTCCTTGTTTCATTTTGTATTTACGACTAAAGTCATCTTCGAGTAAGAATTGTTCGATAGCGATTAAAAATTGATTACGTAAAATTGTGCTGAAATTTTATCAATTCATAGTTTTCGATACGAAGACGTAAAAAAGGCGTCTTAACGCTAGATTTACGGACCTTGATTGGATCATTTTGATGGGTATATTAAAATACAGATATTTTGTAATATAATTAGTTCAGTTTACTTCAAATCGATCGATTTTTATTAGTAGAGATTTATTTGGTATATTTTTCGCGTATAAATTTTATTTCGAGCTTACAATTTACACTCGTACGCTTGTTAAACTTAAACCCGAAATTAGAATTACGTGAAATTGACGGGTTCCGTAAATCTAGTGTTAATTTTAAAAGTAGGAAGAAATATTTTTGAATATTAAATAATTATTAAATTTAAGTCCAATGTTTAAGTTTTGTATATAGGGTGTCTCGGTAATTTTGGACAAATTTTCTTTTTTTCTCTGTATTTGATAATAATTATGATGTATATTATAAATAATAATTTGATAATAACTATGATGTATATTATAAATAATAATTTGATAATAACTATGATGTATATTATAAATAATAATTTGATAATAATTATGATGTATATTATAAATAATAATTTGATAATAATTATGATATATATTATAAAACCAATTACATATATATTTTTAACAATGAAAGAATAGTGAAAGAATAAATTAAAAAAATTTGAAGGAAAAAAATTAAAAAAATAATAACATTATGTTATAGTATCGTAAATTTATTCGGTAACGGCCATTCGTGACAAACTCTTTCGACTATGAAAATTATCAATGCGAAAAATTTCATTGATGTATGCATGTGCACATGTATAGCTTAACGTCAACATAACCTAAGTTTTTTCGTATGGTTTTTTACTGTAGCGTTTATCTACACTGCTGTATGTAATTATCCTAAAAAAATAAATGATTTTGTATATAAGAAAAGAACGTAAGTTTTAAGAATTATGTTGAATGGAATGACTTGCGAATATTTTTTTTTTCAGTAGATCAATTTATATGTTAAAACTTATATTTATTTCATTATAGGAAAAACACTGGAAAGAAGTATGCATCGACATTATTGAAGAACTGATTAAACAACGTATAAAGGCTAGAATAGAAATTAATGCATAATGTATATTTAGCAGAAAATACTTTAATTCTGCTAAACAAGTTTTAAGTCGATCTTAATACCATTGAAAGTTTATTTACAATAAACGATATTACTTAATAATGAATGTTAATTCGGATAACAATGAACCAAGTATAAAAAGAACCAACTCTAACTATGTAGCGAATGATTCCAGCAATGTTTTAGAACAGGAAGATAACACGGATAAAAATTCAGAGTGTCAAGAAAATGCAGACTTAACGGATAACGAAGACGAGGGAATATCAACGTTAAATAATGACGAGGATGATAGTTTATTTCCATTTCCTCCAGACAATGATATTACAGATATGTTAGAAGGAGTAAAATACAATGGATTCTTTCCTACAATTACGGATCGATATTTTACTGCCTACTATAAATTAAACGTTCAAAGTCCCGAGGATGATATTTGTGCTTTAATGCATAGCAATCGTATTTGTATGCTTACCCTAGCTCCGAGTCATATAGTTTTTCAAGGTGATAAACGTATAACAAAGGTAGACTTCAAAGTTAGCGATAAACTAGACAGGGTTCTGAACAAAGTTTCTGGTAAGAGCAAACACGGTGCTCAACCGTTGCAAACAAATTCAAATATTTGTATAATTACATGTTCAAATGGAAAAACGTACACTATAAAATGTTGCATAATTGGAAAATTGGTGGAAGTAAATGAAACATTACTGCAAAATCCAAAACTCTTGTTGGAGCCTCCGCATAAAGGGGGATACTTAGCTATAGTACTTCCAAATATAAAACTTTTAGACAAAATGAAAGAATCTTTGCTAACGCAAGAACAATATGACTTGAAGATGTTAGAGCGTCAGAATACTACAAATCATTTGGAAACATCGAAAATATGCATAAAAAATACCTCGTTGAAAAATGACTCGGAAATAATAAATAACGAAACTAAATTGAACCAAAATGAAAATCAAATTACATTATCTACTGCGAGTTGATTTGATATATATGTAGCAATTGTTTACTACGTACTTTTTGTCAAAATTTTCAATAAGAACAAACATAAGAATAAAAAAATATTTGTTACTTCGTACTTTTTTCCGTTATTACAATCAATATTTTCGAACAGTGTGTTTAGTTACTATTTTCTATGTACAATGGTGTAATCTTTGGTGTACCTTTTAACTTGTAATTTAGCATATAGTTACACGAAAATTGTATTTAAATTACTTACATAATTCAGTGACTCGTGTCATTAACAATTCCAAAGACATTATGATATAAATTGTAACTGGAAATTAAAATTGTCTCATGGCACCCAACATGTAAATAAAACTAATTTTTTTTCAGTTTACTGGAACCAGCCAGTTATTTACATCATTATTATGTCTTAACATGTGTGATTTGCACGTGCAAACCAAATTTGTATATTTAATTATATTTACTTATAGAAAAGATCCAGCTAATGATGCTTCTGTTCAGTAGAAGTAGTCTCTTTTTTCAATTCTTCTATAGCATTGTCATTTTTTTTAGGAACAGAATCTTTTATCAAATTTCCTAAAACTATTCCTGCAAACAGAATCATTCCTACCCTATGATTGGAGATAAATTTTTTTGCACAGTCTGCAGGATTGTTGATGTTCAAACCGTAGATCTAAAGAAAAACATTTACATTAAATATTTGTTTCACTCGCTCTTGGCTTAATGAGACCGGCTCGTATACCTGGTTAGCGAGATGAGTACTAACTAATCCTACTGCTGTATAATATGGCCAAGTCTGTGCAGTCAATATACCCGATGCAATTAACCCTATTATCATGGTAGTACTAAATCCAGATAAGTAAATTTTTGTCTTGTCTCCTAACTTTAAAGCTGTTGACTTTATGCCTATTATCATATCATCCATTTTATCCTGTAGTCCAGAAACAAAAAATATTATGCCATTGCTTACCTTTCTAATTTGATTACAAAAGCTAGTAAAACTAATAAAACTAGTATTAAACGCTTTTTTAAGTGTAAAAGAAACTTCAGATTTACCTGATGTGCATATATAGTATCGTACAATAGTGTCCAACAAATTCCAGCAGTATAAAGGGGCAAGCACACAGACCAGTCACAAGATCCTTCCACGGCGGACCAACCCAAAAGTGCACCCCAATTAAAAGTCATTCCAAGCATCAACTGGGGCCAATATGTTACTCTTTTCATAACCGGGTATAATATCACTAGGACTGTAATTAAAAGTTTGAAAATTTAAGAACAATATTTTTTTCATTTATTCCAACAGCATTTCTAAATTTTAATTCATGAATTTCTTAAAAGCGATAATCCGACTACAATTAACTGCGAATATTTCTGTATCGTTGTTATTAATCCCTTGAACGCTACTGCTAAGATTGTTTAAGTTTTAGTTATAGTTTTCTAGAAATTTTACACCACAAGTCTCACTCGTAATATTCATGTTTGACCCGAAATTGTGATCACGAATCAGACTAGTTAAAGTATGGCAAGGGGTTAATAAAATAATTCCTTCGATCGCTTTGTTTCGTATGTAATAACTTGGAACAAAAAAATACTTTCCAAATTAAACAAGATTTGATGCATTGGTTAATTGATAAAATTAAGAAATACTGTTCTGTATTAACTCTTTAAAGAAGATACCTAGCGAGCTTGCACCCAATATAATACTATACAGATTTAGTTGTAACAATATAAACAATCCCAATGTTAATTGGCTTCCAAGGAAAATTAATGACTGCAGAGGTGAAATTTCTCCGGTAACCAATGGTCTATCTTTTGTTCTGGCTACCTGGCATTAGAAAGATCTTATAATATCTTATCTTAAAACATTCATTGAGCCAATATTACCATTCCATCGATATCTTGATCCCACATATCGTTTATAATACATCCTGCACCACGCATAATGAACGCACCCATTCCAAAAAGAGTTAAAAGTTGTAAATCTGGTAGGAAACCCGGTGGTGCCGCCATGGCTATGCTCCAACCACAAGGCCAAAATAATAACCAAGATCCTGAAGATTCAAATTATTCACAATCGTTTCCCTAATTCAAATGTATTTCATAAGACCACAAATTAACGAACCATTAGTCGCATTCGATAACTATATACTTTATTAAGTACCATAATTCTAACAATTTCTTACAAATAACTTCTATCTCACCTATCGGTCTATCCATTCTTGCAAGCTTTAAGTACGGTTGTACTTTAGAGGGAGCATTGTTTACTAATCTTGTAGCAAACTTGACTTTCTGTTTCGGCTCGATATCTGTTGTTTTAGTGACTTTTGCTGTTTCGTCTCCCGTACCGGATAAACTTTTGATAGGCTTTAATATTTCTTGCGTCGACGCTTTATCGTTTTCATAATTATAATTGTTGTACGTGCATGACGTAGTGTGAACCGCATTGCAGGATTGCAGGTAATTAATAATACGCTTACTCTGACTAGATTGTACATAAAATCTTAGATATTTGCCGTATCCGAACAACTGTTGACACCATCGCATCGTTATCATCGTTCGGTCTTGTACCTGTCATAAATAATGATGATGAATTTTTTCATACAACCTCAATACCCTTTAATTCGATTCATGTTACAATAAATATAAATTATCGAAAGCAATAGTTGTGTATTTATGGCAGCAGTGTTCATATTTACAATTTCTAAGTCATTGTAACAACAAACTTATCGGCATTTCTTTACATTATATAAGGAATTCCTTAAACCGTACTACAAGGTTAATTCGTCATGCTTTACAGCAGAACTGCATGCATGCAATCGTTGCATAATAGTAGAACATGCGCAGTTGGTGATTACATTCCGATACGTTAATAGTTGAGAATATATCGTACGAGGAATATGACGAGAAAATAATAAAGAAACAGTATAGCGATCTTAATTTAAAACTAGCCTACCATTTAAATCGCCTTAAATAAGATAATTATATTAATTTAAGTAAGTATATAATATAAACACTGTATTTAAATAAATAATAAGTAATTAACTTAAAACATACAGTTAGTATGTTTCAGTATGCGGATAATATTGTTACATAAAAATGATTGAAAACTTGAAATAATATTGGTTGCAAAAAAAAAAAAAAAAAAACAGAAAAAGAAAAAAGAAAAAAAATTGTACATATTACGCGTGCTTCGTTAAAATATTGATATTCGCTTATGAATGTGTTTTACATTTGTGATAACACACACACGAAATATCGTACGAGTTTAACTCTTACATACACACGGTATAAGTATATACAATATACGTACATGTACAAAACATGATACTTTATAATAAATTATAATTTAACATACATAACAGTTATCACAGGTATAAAAATTCGATAGCTTTAGAATTCACTCGCAGCGATATTGTTACATTCCGACTAAAAACTTACACTCTCCTAAATCCAGTAAACAGATACGTTATCTAAATCTTATAATATTGTAAATAATAACGGCGATCGTACATAAGTCTTCCACATAAACGCAAAAACTTAATGTAACCACTTTGAGTCACCTGCAACAACTTGCAACAATTATAAATTTACTTGTAATTCCGCGTGAGGAATTAATCGTAAATACTTTAAATAAAAAAGAAAAAAAAAAAAAAAAAAAA
>SMSQ01025981.1:3097-30149 GCA_019453375.1 Ctenoplectra terminalis
AAAAAAAAAAAAAAAAAAACAATACAAAATGGAAAAAGGAAGAAAAGTCAATCGTAGAACTGTGAAGACGATGGATCAATTTAATTACCGTTTCTAAATTCAACCTTGACTACTCTCCACTATTTTTTTCATTTGAACATAGGTGCTAGGTTATGTAGTCGCGTTTTTTTCTTATTATCGTTTCTTTCCTAGCGTTAATAAATATTAATAAACATCGTTCCCGCATCGCAAGGCTTCACATGGATGTTCGTCGGTGCAAATCGCCTTTCCACGAACGCGAGGTCAGACGGCGAGGCAGACCTCCAGGGAAGAACGCAATCAGTTGCATAACGCGTCGACGGACGCGACCGTTCTATGAATATTGCATAGACGCGCGTGTCCGCCGGACCGTGGATGTCCGATTTAATTGTAAAATATTGCGTCGACATGCACGTTTTCATTGATATTCTGTCGATCGACGCGTTATCGAGTAACAACTCCACCGTACCACCGTTGGCGTGCTTTTGGGGTTTTTTTTTTTACGACGAATATAATTTCCACAGCGAGCAGGGAAAGAGGCTGGCCCATTCGGAATTCCGTTTACGTGTCGATGCAACGATCTCTCGCGACGGAATCATTCGCGGAACGAGAAGGCGCGCCTTCGACACGCCAGTTACGACCTTGCCCTGATTGTAACTGCTCGTGCTTTCAAAGCTCTCTTTGGCTCCTTCTCAGACACTCCAGCACGTTCTCATTTCACGCTTCAGCGGCGCGCCGTGCCGATTCCTCCTCGTGGAGCGTTTCCATTCTTTTGGATTCCGATCGTCTTCCGAGCGAATTTTTCCATGGGTCGGCCAATCGAGTGAGAACGCGTTGCTATTGTCGTAGGGTTCGTTCGACGATTCGATGGTTGCCTGTTTGGCTCGTTGTTTCGTGAAATTATATGCTCTTAGAACGGGAAGATAAACGACATCCTGTCACCTGTTTGATTATTCAGGTGTAATCGCATTATCGGTTACGCGTATAAATGCGGGAATGAGAACGGTGGAGTCGTAGATATTTTGTAATAGATTCCTTTGCAAACTGTGAAACCAGTTATACGTTTCTTTGATAAACGAAGAAATTAATTAAGACGTATAATTTGATTATATTTATCGAAAAGATACACAATTATAATCGTTATACGATTAGCGAAAGTTTTTATGAACACAAAATTGGAGGGTTAAATAACCTTCGGTATTAATCTTCCGATAAACCCGAAGATCGGTTCACAAACCATGAAATCGATCATTTCCTTGAACGAGAAGCGATTTACGTCCTCGTGCCTGGTCGCGGGCTAACGAACAAATAACAGGGGTGATACGAAACGCGTGAAAACAAAAGAGGAAGACGAGAATCGGTCCTGGCTCGAGCAGAAAGTTAAGCGCGTGCAAGAGGAAGAGAGTTGGAGGCAGAGAACGCGAGGGAACTGCATCGAGACTACCGAATGCAATATGATTCCCACCTCGTCGTCGAGTCCGCGTCTCATAGAATATGCATGACATGCTAATGCGACTTGTACCTAATCTAATTATACAGTTCCACGCGAGCCGCCACCAACCCCTTTGGCCTATCCTATCGTTTCTTCGAGCGTATGCTCACGCACACGCGCAGCCTCGTCTTCGCGATGCACGTCGGTCCGTCGCTGATTCCTTTCGGTGTCTCGATTGAGCATCGGTCACAATTTCCCAGGCTCAATTTCGTTTACATTGATGTTCGAAGATTCTATAGATCAGACTGGAAAAGTTTGATGGTCATGGGGTCGAGAAACGCACGTGGACGCGTTTAAGTTTCTTCGTCTCGGTTCGCCTGTTGCGACGACGAAGATGGGTTCAATGGTGTTTCCGGAAACGAACGAAACCGGTCTGTTGTGCGAATCGACGCGAATTTGGTCGAGACTCGTGTTAATTGGCGTCTAGTTAAGCACGGTGATTATTGGTAAATGGTTTGCGCTGGCGGTCGTAATATGCTGGCTGTGACGTGTGACGTTTCGGGGTTGTTTCCGGTTTGGAGGTATTTCGGATGGAGTTGGACTGGTTGATACGGATTAGGAATCTATATGATGTTACTCGATTTTGAGTTTAAATAGACAATTAAATTCGTCGGTTTATACAATTGACGATGATATATTTTAATTTGTTACCTTTTTTTCGAGCTTTCGCTGTTTCTTCTTAACCTTCCAAAGTGATAATTGCACTTGATCTTAAAAAATCGCGCAGCTTCAACAATGTTGGATATAAAATACTGGTTTCGCCGTTTAGCGAACCTTGTAATTCGTATCAAATTAGACAGAGANGTTTCCTTGCAAATTGAAGCAACGTTTAAACGTTGCTTGCTCAAAGCAAAAGAAAGAATCGAAGTTCAAGTCCAGAAAATATTACGCGTATGTATTTATCCCGTTCCTCTTTGACTTTCTTTAAAACCAGTCGTGTCGCGACGAATATAATTTCCACAGCGAGCAGGGAAAGAGGCTGGCCCATTCGGAATTCCGTTTACGTGTCGATGCAACGATCTCTCGCGACGGAATCATTCGCGGAACGAGAAGGCGCGCCTTCGACACGCCAGTTACGACCTTGCCCTGATTGTAACTGCTCGTGCTTTCAAAGCTCTCTTTGGCTCCTTCTCAGACACTCCAGCACGTTCTCATTTCACGCTTCAGCGGCGCGCCGTGCCGATTCCTCCTCGTGGAGCGTTTCCATTCTTTTG
This sequence comes from Ctenoplectra terminalis, assembly GCA_019453375.1. Classification (NCBI taxonomy): domain Eukaryota; kingdom Metazoa; phylum Arthropoda; class Insecta; order Hymenoptera; family Apidae; genus Ctenoplectra; species Ctenoplectra terminalis. The sequence continues at coordinate 5,822 of SMSQ01025981.1, forward strand.
GATTCCGATCGTCTTTCGAGCGAATTTTTCCATGGGTCGGCCAATCGAGTGAGAACGCGTTGCTATTGTCGTAGNGTTGCGACGACGAAGATGGGTTCAATGGTGTTTCCGGAAACGAACGAAACCGGTCTGTTGTGCGAATCGACGCGAATTTGGTCGAGACTCGTGTTAATTGGCGTCTAGTTAAGCACGGTGATTATTGGTAAATGGTTTGCGCTGGCGGTCGTAATATGCTGGCTGTGACGTGTGACGTTTCGGGGTTGTTTCCGGTTTGGAGGTATTTCGGATGGAGTTGGACTGGTTGATACGGATTAGGAATCTATATGATGTTACTCGATTTTGAGTTTAAATAGACAATTAAATTCGTCGGTTTATACAATTGACGATGATATATTTTAATTTGTTACCTTTTTTTCGAGCTTTCGCTGTTTCTTCTTAACCTTCCAAAGTGATAATTGCCCTTGATCTTAAAAAATCGCGCAGCTTCAACAATGTTGGATATAAAATACTGGTTTCGCCGTTTAGCGAACCTTGTAATTCGTATCAAATTAGACAGAGAGTTTAAAAACATTTCCGGAAGTGATGTTACCGATTAAATGGTGCAGTTTGTACTCTTATAGGGCGTTTCAATTGCGACCCTTCCGAGAAAACTGGTCGATCACGAGCCGAGGCCTTTAATTTGTAGCTCCGACGATTTCTTTCTTCCTGCTCACCCGTTTCGCGGTTGAATTCACCACGGTTCATAGATTTTTTTGCTCGTTTTTCCGCCAATATCGGAACCCCTGTGGCGTGGTGGCCTCGTGGATGGCTCATTTTGCTCGTTTCGACGTGGAGGGAATTCGTGGCCACGGGATCCCGACATAAATATAATTCATCGGTCGATATTATTTATCGCCAGTCGTTGGCTCTGCCTTCAAGATTTTCAGCTCGAGGATAATTCTCTATCTTCGCAGGAACGAGATGGTAATTTGTGCTCGTCGATTTGTTGGTTGTTTTTGTGGCATGGTTCGCGAGCTATCTTTACATGGTAATTGTTTAATCTTATAGAGTCGGGTATTTCGAGATCCACAATTACTTAAGAGTTTGCTTCTATAAGAAGAATCGGAAACATTGAATCGATTGCTATTTCAAACGCAACAATGTCTATAATTATGAGAAAGCTTCGCAACATGGTATTATTAAATTCACTTATTGTTAGAGCGTAAAGATTATTTTAAGAAGCTGTTAAAAGAAACAAAGTAATCGTTCCCTTTTATTATCTGCCGAATAAACATTTCTATAATGAAACCTTGCCAGGGGTTGCCTCGCCTCGCTTTGGTCAGTCGAACGGAATGCATTGTTGTCGTATCCGAAAATTCGTTCAAAGGAATCGGACGGCCAATACCGTACGTGATCGCGCGCGGTCTCGACGTTAAACGATTGCCATTGAAAATCGCTGGTCGCTCGACGGCTGCTGTAGGTCGCGATGACTGGGTAACGCTAAAAATAGTCGGCGAGAACGATGCCACAGCTATTATTAAGCTCCGATCGATGCCGAGGCAGTCGTGGCGAGTTATTTCAGAGCGGCTGCCGCGAGTAACGGGAAGAAAATGGTCCGCGACCGTAGAAGGGACGCGTTTTCTCCTTTTGCACAGGGAAAAGTGGTATTTCCCCGGGAGGCGAGTGGAACGCGTGTCCTTGTCCAACGAAGGCTCTGCCAGCGTAACGAACAGTCCGTCTGGCAAACCTGAATTAATCGATTCGAGAATGTCGAGCGGAATGACAGGGATATGGAAAAATGGAATAGCAGGGAGTAATAAAAGGATGATTAGCAGCTGGTGTGGCACAATCCTCGATGAATGCGTGGAATTTGAATAAAACTCGAGATTCATTAGAGGTTATTTATTCCGTTCACCGTTTGTTAGAGCGGTGAGCACGTGTTTTTAAAGAAATACAAATACGTTTTCTTTAGCTCGCTGTTGTTGGCAGTTAATCGATAGCCGAGAAACAGGGAGAATTGTAGTCGGATTTTAAGCTTGCTTAACATTTAGGGAATTATTATTGTACGGAATTTACTATTCAGAAGCTATTATTTCACTACACAATAAGCGAGGTCTTCTTACATAAAGTCTTACATGGAAAACGTCTAAGAGAAATCTCTGAACTGCTAAAATACACAAGTCATTCCAATTACACCGAGAAAAGCTTTCCCAAATTAACAGTTTTACTTTTTGTTCACCTAACAAAGTGATTTTGATTAATCGGAGAAACATTTCGGACCCGTTCCCATGGGAAGAACCAGGAGAAAGGATTCTTCAACGTATTCTTCAGCGTATTCATAGGTGCGAAGCGTCCATTGGACACGACCCTCTCTGTTTCCATGGCGGTACGATTTCCTGGCTAAATATGGCGCCGATAAATCCCGCGGCCGGTTTATCGAGTCCCATGGCATTGTGTCTCGTGGCCTTTCCAACGCGAAACCCACGGTCGAACCTTCAACCCCGTGGCACAGCGATCTCTTCTCTCGTTTGCGGCATGCCTGTGAATACTGCGAGCCCGATACGCTGAGCGGTAAATAAGCCGATACGCGTCCCTATTATCTATTATAGCATACAGACCGAAATAGAACCGGAGTTTATATGTACCTTCCCCGGGGAGAACAACATTCAACTGAATTGTAACGATGCGGATTTATCAGAGGTTTGCGTCAGAGAACAAAATTCAGGTGTTTCGGGAAGACAATGTGTTCCTTGGGAATTTTTAATGCCAGATTATCATATTTGTACGATGCGAATGTGGGGCTCGCGATGATTTTAATTCCCAACAACGTCGTAGAGATATCTTCAACCAAAAAAAACCATTGGAGAAAAATATAACGAACCATATGTTTCGAAACGCTCTCAACCAACCTCTGTACACTTATTCACTAAAAAGAAAAAAAAAAAAAAAAAAAAATTATAGGCTGTTCTTCTTTTCAACTGTCATGTTAAAGTACTCCCTTTTAGCTGCCACCTGGTCGCGTAACATTTTCCCCTATCTTCAATTGCTAACAACAGCGCTCATTAAACTCTACTTTACCTCGAACTTTGCAATCAACTTCACCATCTCTAACCAATGTCTAAACCAACAAAAAATAAAAAAAAAAAGAATGAAAGAAAGAAAGAAAAAGAAATCATCTAGATACAAGAATTACTCGAAGTAGCATAGGGTGGTGCGAGCGTGTTTCCATCGGGCCGCGATTTCCTGGCACAGGACCGGGAACGATAAATCTCGGCCGGCCTGTTTATCGGCCCCGTTCTGTTGTGCCTGGTGGCGAAGGCTGCGTTCGTAGGGGCCGAACATCAGGGGGCGTGAAGTGTTTGCGTGCACCACGGACACACCGGGCCACGGCGTGGCAAATAAGCCTCGCGATACGTTCCGGCATTATCCGCCACACCCGTTATCCTACATTATCGTTCGCCCGGTGGACCTAACGATCCACGTGCACGCGTTTATCGAGCACCCAGGCTATTTTTCGATTCGAATAGTCAGCCTTGGAAGCGCTCACTTTCACCCGCGGTTTTTATTATCGCCGCGATATTACCGCGTTCGCCGTCCCGATACCATTCGATACTTTACGAGCGCAAATAACTGGTGCTCGTGTACGAAAGGTCGGAATAATCGGCGGATTTGCGGCCGTCGGCGATTAAGGGATCGGCAACAGATATATCGAACTTCCCTCTCTCCTCGGTGTACACAGGCTTGTGATTGCACTTGAAGCGGTAGTTGGAAGCACTTGAACCGACTACAATGCAGTTCGCAGGTAGTTAAAACTAACTAGAGATTCTCTCTCCCCGTCTGACCCTCTTGCGCGCATAGTTTACCGTATTGGCTGACTTCCAGTTCTTCCGACTCCGGATTCAATATCACGCGTGAGACGGTAGAGGGATGTTTGCAGGGAGGCGTGGGGAACACGATTTCTATACTGCATTGATTCGAAAACGATGTCGCAAGATTTGACGCTCGAGGAATAAAGCTTGATGCGATATTGATATCTACGTACGACGAGATTATAGGGGGGAGATACTACGACCTTGGAATATAGATTGACGTGGTCTGTTCTATAAATTCTTTCTATACCAGTGTTTTATAAGATCGTCTCTGGAAAAAAAAAGAGAGAATTCGAATAATGATACTCCGATGAATATGTAACAATCGTGCTCAATAATTCAGAGCACCCACTCGACTTCTCGGATTTCGTATCGGAAGAAATCTCCTCTCGACAGAGAATATCTCGTCGGAACAATGACCCTCAGTTAACTCGCTAAGAAAACGTGCAAGAACAGTCCGGAAGCGATCGACTCAATTAAGAACGGAGAGGAGCAATGAAATTTATCGTTGTCAGCGGATCCGTAATGATCGTCGCGATTAAAGGAAGAGAGAGAGGGAGAACGAAGGACAGACTGTTACTTCACCTACAGATTGCCTTTAATTCAAGTGCGCCTTAATGTTCGTCGAGCGTACGGCGGTCGCGCGAAAGCGTGGAGAGCAGTCGATTGGAAGAAGCCCGAATTCGAAGAACCCTATCGCGTTTAATTATTTTCCAATGGTAACTGCTCGTTTAATCGGATCCTGACTAATCGTCCCCTCGTTCTTCTCTCGTTCGAGCTGTTCTTCTTTACGGTGTAACACTCGTTCGGTTGTGACGAGCGGCTCGCATCGTGATAGAACAGTCGTTCGTTCGCCCGTGAAAGCCCATTCAGGAATTCCGATCGATCCTCGCTCGAAGGAAGCATCGGGAAAATTGCCGGTCTCTGGTCCGACGGAGACGAATGCGTGTTTCCTATTCGATACCGAAACCACGTCCGCTTAAGGATCGATTCGCCGATTTGGAGTTGATAGGTTCCTTTACCATGTTAGATTTCAGAATGAGAAATTTTTAGGAAGAAGTTTTGTCCTTTAATATCCCAATTGACCGTTTGTTAATAAATATTTGTGTACGTTATTATATTATTTTGAATAAATTTTGTTTCAACCATCGAATCCAAAGATTTGAAACAAAATTACCTAATCGAGCACCAACCTTGGACGCGTTCCCTCAAAAATACCGATTTACAACTTCTCCAACTTCTCCGAAAGAACCTCGAGTAGCAACGGGGGTGGGTGCGCGTACGAAAAGGGCGGCGCGCGAAACCACGAGGGCTGAGTAAATCTTGGCGAGGGACGAGCGGCTAATTATCTGCCGCCGAAGCTTATGAATTTTAATGTCGTAAATTTCTAACTCGATAATCCCAGCCCGTCACACAATTAATTGGAACGATACGTTACCTTCGTCGCCGGGACACCCTGCTCGCGCTCCACCCCCGAGTTAAAAACCGAACGCCGACAGAGAAGAGTTCCGAGAGTTGGGCGGGGGATGAAAGTTACTAACGACGGCTTTTGTGAGCCGGCTTCGCTTGTAGACCGGCAACCGTGGGGCGCAGGGATTAAACTACACCCCCGGAACGTTTGTCATCCCTCTTGCACGCGCGTGCACACTGCTAGGCTCGCGCGAACGAGCCTGGATTTTATCGACAATCCCCTCCGATCGTGTGGGGATCTGTGAATTCAAATTGGTTTCTTGTTTCACGCGATCGTTCGCAATTGTGTCGTTGACTGGGCCATGATTGGATAATTAGACTGGAGATGCGTGGCATTGTGATGGAATCGCTGTGTATTTAGGGGTGTCTTCGATGAAGAGGATACGAGAAATAGTGAATCGGTGATTGGTAAAAATTTGTTTCTTTTTTTACAAATATTTCTTAGGGTTACTATAAATTTGGTACCTGATAAAAATTTTAATTATAACAGAAGATGGGTCACGCTTCTTTTTAACGATATCTATTAAAATATCAACTTTCTCTGTAAAATTGTATCGGTCGATGCTTCGATTCCTGTTTTGCCACGATGTTTGTTGATTTTAGTGAGAATTCGCGGGACAGGAACTCGTCGAGGCCGATGAATATTCTGGGCAGCATGCCGGCAAGCCGGAAAGGCGGGTTGAAGATCGCAAGGTCGGTCAGTGCACTCGAGTCGCGTACGTGCGATCCGGCTGATGGTTGGCTTGAATACCGTAGAACGAGTATCGTCGACGTTCTGCGTCGATGCGACCTCCATTTTCGACGCGATGGAGTATTCTTTTTATTTTCTGCTACCTTAACTCGGTCGCTTTCTAATCGCCGTTATTAACGGTACGTTTTCGTGTTCTGTGCAACGGTTAAAAGTTATTTGCAAGGCTGATTTCTGAGAAAGTTGCTCTTCGAGTATGATTTATTCATGCTCGAGGACAAACAAGTAAAATTGGTTTTAAAATACTTTATGGAAGCACTTAACGCACCTCTTACTAAATTCCATTTCTAATATAAAATTTATAAAAGAAAACGAAACCTTTGACGACTGGAGCACCTTAACAGATTAAATTTCATCTGTTCGACTTTTTCTTTTTTTTTTTTTCTTTCTTTTTTCATGCTTTACAAAATACTTTTACATTCGACGGAACAGTGTCCTACAATGTCCTCCTAAAAAGTAATTAAAACTCGCTGGTTCCGCAATGACACTCAAGATCCAGCGAAACGATTCAACCGAACACGGACCAAAGCTCTGTCAACACGACACTCTTCTTCAGACGACGATTTTCCCGCAGAAAACCCTTGGAGAGGGGGTTAAAGAAAGAAGGGTCGACTTGTCCGGAGGGGTGTAAACCTGGTGTTTCACGTAAAGGAGGGTGAACATCAACGGACCCGTTGCAGCCTCGTCTTCCGGCTGTTTCTCTTCGTTCGCGAAACGAGTAACCCGCTTTTACGACGATTTCCTAGACACGAAACGAGGGATGAACCAGCCGGGCAACGAAATCTGCGAGACGCCAGAGAAAATTTTCAGGCGTCTCTATCCAGCCCGTTTCTTCGACAGTTTCTGCAGTCTTTTCCGCTCGTTCGTCCGCGTCGCCCACTTTTCCACCCTTCCTTTACGATCCGTCTGCGACCGCTTCTCCCATCTGCCGAACAGAGCTCGCCCTCTTTTTCCTTCCACCATCGACTACCTTTTTAAACTTCATTGCATGCTCTGATGTCGTACCGCTGCGCAAAAACGATCCTTGGATATCTGTCTCGTTGTTACTCTTCTGAAATTAGCGGATAATTTAGGAATGCTTCGATGAGTTCGATCAGTTCGAACGGTGGAAGTACTTATTTACAAAGTAGCCTTTTTATGCTTTGGTCAATTCTCGTTTCAATCGCAATTTTTATACCAAAACCGAGAGCTCTCGAAACAATCTCAAAGCTCCTAGAATGTTGAGAAAACAAGTTATCGTCGAACTAATTCCAAAAAGGGGTTGATTAAGTATTTTTAAAGAAACGAAAGCCGACAAAGCAACAAAGCCAGATATTGCCGAGAATGTCGCCTCGCGAGATGCTCCGTGAATGCGTTACACGTTCCCAGGATGTCTTATTTGAAAGTGTTCGTGTAAACTTGGCTGTTTCGCGCGGTGAAACGTATGCGCGGCGCTGTGCAGTCTCGCGTTGTCCGTGGCGACGTATTCTTGCCGCTGTGACAGAATACCAAACATCAGCGCGAACTAAATTGCTATGCAAAGTTTATCTTTAGACGTCAGCCAGAACGGGCGTGTATCGCTGCCTATTTCCTACACGCGGACCGGCTTTAAAATCGACTCGTCGAGGCACCAGAAGATTTCCTTCGCAGCTCTTTGCACCGCTTTACGTAACAGGCTGTAACTACTTTCTAACTCGCTTCGATCGAGCTCGATCCACGATATACTAGCGATAATGGATTTTTTTCGAGACGGATATAGAGTGTTTCGACTTGATTACTCACTCGTTTAGATTATTGATTTATAGCGTTTGTGAATGAAGTAGCTGCATATGATAGTTGTGAATGAGGATAGTTATAGCCGTTTGGTATTTGAGTAGGAATATATAATTCCGATTGAGCAGGTTTCCACCGAGTTAATCACAATTTTTGTTTCTCCATATTTTCAGAAATTAGCATTTTCGTTACGAGCGCGTCTTTCGATAAATGTTGAAGCTCTGCTTTACGTTATGCGTTACATTGTGCGTTCATCAAACGAACGTACGTTAAATAACCTTATTTCCATCGCATGCCTGTTATTTCGAAACGTGTGCAATCCAATCCATCAGCTAACTTGCAGTCGATCATACTATCCAGTGGTCGAGTTCGTGGCGAGCGACTATAGTCGCCCCTTGTAGCAAAAGGGTTAATCGGGATTCCCAGAATGCCTGCGAATACGAGATATCTCTCTGACCGCTCTGGTTCCATCGGAAAAGATTTTACGGTGATTTTTACGCATTTTTTAGAGTACAGTTCAAAATTCTGTCCGACGATAAAGCAGTCCTTTGGCGAGTTTTATTTTACGTGTTCGCCATTTTGGATCAATGTCGCGTGCATATCAGTATGTCGTTATCTTGGCCATTTTTCCAGCGAACGTTGACAGTACGCGAGACAACTTTCCTCGTGCCAAATTACGTTTCACGCTGCTTTCGTTCGTAACTTCAACTGCGACCGGTTAGGTCTTCCATCCTTCTCGTTAATTGTACAACTCGTCGGTAAATCCAGCGCGCCTAATTGTCGTCTATTATCGTCTTAATGGGCTCCACGCGAAAATCATCTTTTTAGAGGCTAACAAAGCCGATAATCCGACGATATTGCGCGTTTCTGGTCCTTTATTTATAGATTTCTCTCTCTCTCTCTCTCGTTTTTTTTTCTTTGTCGGTTCGTCGTTAACTTCTTTTTTTAAACGACGTCGCTTTTCGTTCGTCCCGTCGAATGGTTAAAAAGGACGCAGCGACGCGGCGACGCTAATGGGCAAACACTCTTTTACATCGCGGAGCAACACCGGTCTTTTATTTTCGCTCAACACGTTTCATCTTCGGATCGTGATGCGCGTAAATACATCAACCGCTTTATTAACGCTTGCGCAACCGATGATTGCGTTACTGCGCTTCGTGGTTTGGAAAAATTGTGATTAGTTGAGAAAATGTTGCGTTAATTTAGTGTTTGTAACACTTTGCATTCTTAAACTTCGTTTAAGTTTCACGAAATATTTTTGAGAACTTGAATTGTTGTATCGGAAGAAGAAAAAAATGATAAATGTTTACGATTTCTGATCTGTCTGGTTAATTGGCTTTGTTTTAAAATAAAAAGAAATTTGAATTAAAATACAAAATTTAATTTAGAACTTAACCTTTGAAGAAAATTAGACGTATCGCCAGAGTGGCGCCAGTCGGGTGCAAAGGGTTAAAAGTCGAAACTTCGGAAGTTTATCGTAGTATTGTGAACTGTAGAAAGTGTTCAGCGCAGTGCTACGTCTTTTTGAAATTTGAGAGTCTATGATACAGCAATATGTTTTCACGAAGTTCAGTAGTTGTAACATAGTAATATGTGTTCCTTAAGCATCGAAGACAGGAGCCTTGAAGATGAAGTTATGTGTTTTTGACATAGTAATACGCTTCTCATAAGCTAAAGCTGGAAGCCTCTGGCGTAATACAATATTCACGTCTTTTCACGTCTTATCTCCCTTGTCGTATAATTTATCTCAACAGATAAAGTCATGTATAAATACGGTTCGTTACGCAACAGTCGATTCGTTTTTTTATTTATCCACTTTTTATTGCACATTAAAGTTTAAGCTACGCGGACAAAAATTATTGCGATCGTTTGTTTTTCTCTCGCAACAAGCGACCAGCGATTCGCATTAACAAATAACGATCGGGATTGTTTTCGAAGTAAACATATGAAAAAGTTAAAACGTCGCTTTTTTTCCTACCTTTTTGCAAAGAAATAAAAGTAAATCAACGCGTTTCATTCTCGCAGCTATCGTTGCTCATCAATTACGCGTAACGAAATAGAGAAGAAAATAAAAAAACGGACGCGTGTTGCAATTTCTGTGCAAGTTGAAAGCATACGTGTAGAGTAGCAAGCGTAATGCGTTAACCTTTCACGGTCGAAGGCCAAGATATTCTTGTTAATACGTTTCCACCAGCAACGCCTTCGTCCAGATGCATTATTCATTCCCTTTTGAATGAAACCAAATAAAACACAGAATATACAATTTTCTTTAATCACTGTCGATATAATTTCTTTCGTTCCGGTACATGCGTATCTTAAAAAAGGGGAGAGACACAACTTTCTCGAAAATGGATGTCGACCAATTATCAGGCTGATATCCCTATTAATTAAACCGTGTGGTTTCATTACACTCGACGTTTCGCGTTAAATATTTTAACAACGCGAACATCCACCGAATTAATGGCCCCTTAAAATCGATACGTTGTTTTGTCGTCGTTCGTTCGTTTTTCCTCGTACTATCGAACAAAAATCGCCAGCAATTACCATACTCGCTGTCTTTCGAGTTGTTCCATCGCAAAGATAGTCGTGAAAAACCTCGTCGCGAAACATGTAACGCGAATCGGAGTAATTGAACGACCTGGTAATTCGTATTCGCGTCCCCTGCGTCATAATAGATTACGTTATCCGACTTAATCTGGCGAAAAGTTGTATGCTCGCCGCTCGGAGCGGCTGGATTAGCGTAAATCTCACCGCGGAGAAATCGTGCTCGAAGGAAATTCTGCGAGCAGCCCGGTGTGGTAGTTCGTTGCGACGGATCGACTCGATTCCCTGGATTTATTTTCTTCGATTTTATGCTGCAAGATCGATCGGGGTGTCTAAAGAGGCTGTGGAAGATGGAGGATCGAAGTGCAAAGGGGCGCTGTTTGATAACGATACTGTACAGATACGATCGAATATTGTGAGATTTTATCTGCAATGTAGGCTGCAGTAATGGTTACGCGTTCTATAATAACATTCCCACGCGTGTCCGTGAGAGAATTGTTTTTAATAGACCGCTTTCTCTTTGTGTTTCAGGTAAATTCACGGAGGATTATGAATTGCTTTCAATGAATCGGTCCTGGATCAGTTCGGGTAATGTTTGATTAATGGTTCAGTTATCGATGATTTAACAGACCTTAAAATAATTGGAGAATTATCTATTCAAGTGAATTTGTATTATACAATTCGTCGGAAAATTTTGTATAAATGGTGGATTAGTAAAATTGAATTCTCTAGTTATTTTTAACGGTGTAAAAAATAAAAAAGAGAGTCTTTCACCAGAAAAGAAAGCACGCGAGGAAAAACAAGCGAACAGACTAAATAAACAGTGCATCGTGTAGTCTGTCACGGAAACGTGATTAAATAACACGTTTCCTTGAACTTGAAACACACTTTTCCTTCACGTACCGACAAACAAAGAACTCGAAGACCTGCTGTTAATCTCGTTCATTGCGATCTCAACGTCTCTTTGCTTTAATATCGATTCGATATCGCGTGTCTTGAGAAAACGAGGCCGATTATTTCGATGCAAATCGTTGGAAATGATTTATTCGTCGGCGTGAATGGGGAGTTGGACGGTCGAGAAGAGGGTAAGGGAGGAAGCAAATCGAGAAGAAGCCGGTGAAGAAGAAAAGGCCGAGGGAAGATTAAACCGAGTACAAATATTTAATTAAATCCAGGGAACGCGTATACCTGGCGTCGGCAGTTTACGGCCACCGTTGTAATTTCTTCTCCAGAGACTACCAGTGAAAGTGGATGCGCTTCGATGCAGTCTGCTTTCGAATTAATCGAGAGTGCGTATGAAAGTGTCCCTTCCGATTCTTCTCTTTCATCCATTATTTTTCGTCGCATCTACCGTTCCTTTCAATTTTTTTTTTTTTTCTAATTCGTAATTATTCAAAATGAAGATGCCTTCGAGCCAGCTAAATATCCATTACGAAATCGTGCGATCGTTTTAGCGAAGATCGCGAATATTTGAAAGGATAGTCATTCACGGCTGATCGTGCGCCTATTTCAAAGAGATAGTTATTCGTGTCAATCCATTAGCGTGGAATGTTTACGAGTAAACTTATTTGTTTGCCCAATGTCTTGTAGCGAGATTCCTAGTCGTAACAGTATTAAGAGAGAGAAAAAAAAGTTGGTATTCCGATATTCTGAACGGCTGGATATGATCCGCTTAGAAATGACGCTCGAGAGTAGACGCTTCTGTGAGATATTCGAGCACGGTCCGCTTGATTCGAGTAGAACTCGCTGAGATCTTCCGACGTCTAGAACCTCTCGCCGTAGTCTACCAGACAATAGCCAAAGTGGCGCTAAACTTTTCGGGGGAATCGGACTGCTTGGAACTTCAGTTGCGGAGAAGCTTGCCTGGGCTCGGTGAAGAAATCGTCGCGTTTAAATCTCACCGGCGCGCGGACGTCTGTCGGGTCACGCAATTTGAAAGTTAGATTGCTTAAAGCGGCGTTTGACGCTCCTCAAAAGAGCACACCCTGCTGCTTTCTTGGCCCATTGAAATTTAATCAATGGTAATTTGCTTTCGTCGATCGATCTTTGATCTTGTTAATCCTTCGAGTACCCAGCTATCGCTCATAACCATTGAAATTAACCGAATATCGATTTACAATCAACAATCTTGGAATAACGTCGTGTATTTCACGAAGTTCATCGATCGAGGAATGCTGGCAGGCATTGCGTGGAGAAACGTTCCTTGGTAATCCCTGGCAGGATTCTAATATCCATTAATCCACTTGACGTTCAGCTAATCCATCTCACGATCGTTTTCTCGATTTGCATAGCTCCCTGGCTTTCATCCGCGGCACGGCTCGTTTGTCTCGCTAACTAGAAAACTGTGGTTCAATCGTATTAACGTCTCGAGACGGTGCATATTCCACCGATAGCTGGTAGAATTTACTATTAACAAGTGTACATTGAGAATTAGAGAGGCGTGATTGTATTTTACATCGCGCATCGTTCGTCATCGTCGGATGTACAAAATGTTGGTAATTAAGAGAAGTAATCAGTTTTCTTATCGAACGGAAGAAGAAATTAAATTTATCGAGCAAAGCGTTAAAGTATTGATAAATGACAGACTCTCACAATAAAAGACTAATCGAAGAACGTTTCAACCCCTCTTTCATTCACGCGAGCATCGCATTTATAAAGGTCTGGATAGCTTCGAGGATGTAATCAAATTAGAGAAATAAAATAGTCTTTGTGTTCGATCGAACGCAGAATAAAAAAAACGTTTCTGTTTAAATAATCGGTAAGGTTGCTAAACAGTCGCCAAACAACCCCCTTAGAAAGGGATTCAATTCTTCAAAGAATTACACGGAGAAATCACAGCGATAAATCGTCGTGAAACAGGGCGGCCAAGGTGAAAAGGTGTTCCAACGTGTCCAGACGTTTTCTATTATTCTCCGAAAACTCGTCCTGGGAGACATTACGTAGCTGAATCCAGGCAGGAAGGAGACGAAAGTCGAGAAATCCTAGACGGTCGATGACTCCCTTCGGAGTGCTCGAGGCACTCATATTTGTCGGTGATTCGAGCGATCGGATTCTCCTCTCTCTTTCACCCTTTGTCCTCTCTGTTTCGAGTTGTTTGCCGCGATTCTATTCGTCTGCCGCTCGGAATTTCGCGTACTCAGCATCTTCGAGCGAAAGAGAACGAGTGAAAATGTAGGGGAAAAAAGGAAATTCGAGAGAAGAGAGGATGAAATTGTTTCGAACGGTGGAGAGATGGAGAGGTCTTGGAATAAGTAGTTCCGCTTGGGTTCCTTAGGTGCGAGACAGAGTGTAAAATCTGACAGAAAAATTGTTACGGTGTTTCATTGTTAGGCAAACTAATCATATTTCGGAATTGTATTTTATAACAATTTCAATGATTCCTGCGAGAAATTGTCTCTTTCTACCACTCATCGAATCAGTTTGTACCTCTTCAAGAAACTCGCAAACAGCTCCTAAGAAAACGTAGAAGCTTCCAACGCATAAACAAAGCCAACATTAAGACGACAAGATTCCGCTTTGAGCAATCGCTAAAGCAAAGACACGCATACGAGCTGATCAAACACATCGAAGCCTGTATAAACGATAAATTTCATATCCAAATAGAACTCTCCTCCGACTCCACTTAACAGATCTCACGGGGTCCTCGTTCTCCGCTCTGTTCTTCGAATGCAATCTACGCGAGCTGTTTTCCCTTTAAGTCATTAGTGAAGGTGAGCCGTTCCAGCCGGAACGGAATTGGAAACGCGACTTCAGAGTCGATTAGTCAGTGTTTTCGCGTGAAAAGGTTGAGAATGGAAGGGAACGAGGGAACATCTGGGCGCGTGGGGCCGGTGATGCATAAAGTAAAATAGCACGCGCAACAGGGCAAGACGCGCGCCGCCGTTAAGTGGGCGAGGCATTGTTCAGCTCGGCCTTGAATCTAATTATTCCGCTGGAAACGGCTTTTGCACCGAGTCGCGAGATCCGTTGTGTTCCTGTGCACATTTCTGCGTATTTGGGACGGCAACTTCTGTTGTTGGCGCCCGCAACAAACCAACGATCGAAACGGTGTACGGTTGTTGTAAATTTATTTCTGAACTCGTGCCACACGTCAGAGGCGCTGTTAGGTTCGTACGATACGAAAAGAATGTTGTATGAAAGAAGGAAGCATCACGAGTTCCCATAGATACAAGAATTTTAAACCTAGGAAAACAATTTGAGAATTCTGAGAAATTTTTGGGAATAAGATAAGCGTCTAGAGATTACGATAGAACCCGAGGTACGAAAATTTCTGTAATTTCTGAAACCTGGGACAACATTGAATTCTCGAAACTTCCTAACCTTCGAAAATCTTCGGTATCCGAAGTTCTAGTGACCTTTGAAAATTCTTAGGAAGCACCTCGTTACCTTTGGAAACTTTTTTAATTCCAAGTACTATTTAACCCTTAACAATGTTTCCAATTTTATGGAATCTTCGAAACTTTTAAATTCTTTACAACTCTCGCGGATCCTTGCAAATCCATATTCTCAGAATTCTTAACGTTCCTAAAATCTTCTGGATTGTACAGAGTTTTCTTGACAAAACATTTTTTTATCTCTTTCTTTTTACCTTTTTTTTTTTTTTTAATATTGCTGCTTCTAAAATGTGAAACGGTAATTCATATGATAATGCGAATATTCTCGCTGGCCGCGTTTCCAATGCGCGATCCTTAAATGCCAGTGATAAGAAACGCAGCGGACGTTGATGACAGGCGTCGTTTCACGTACGATTTACGCGCGGTTCCGCGGTCCACATTTTACGACGCTCGGTCAGCCACGGCGCGCGCCGTTGCAAACGAGCCCCAACCTCGCTACTACAATGAGAGTTTTCCCCTTTTCACCAGGAACACATTTATCAAACGTTCTTCGAGAATCGTTCTCTGCCGCCCGGACTCCAGGACCTCGTTATTTTCCACGATTATTTTCTCCGCCAGCGAACGCTACGTTAATAGCAATACTCGTTCCTTCCGGGGCGGCTTTGCCGTAAACAAAAGTTAAGTTAGACATTGTTCTCTCCTTCTTCGAGCACGACGAAATCGTGGGTGGTGAATTTTTAATTCGAGGAAAGGTTCTTACGAAAGTATGAACTATGTTTCTTTTTGATTCCTTTTAAAGAATCGTTCCATACGGTCTAATGTGCAGAAACGCGACATATGCTATCGTATCAGCTTTATTATTCCGTTAGATACTATACACGTTATACGGGCTGCTTTACATAGTATAAACTTTTATGGCAGACTACGCAGTTCCCATATATTCAACTCTATCTTATCCTCATAAATTCGCAAAGCGGAAATCTTTAAAAAAAAAAAAAAAATCCTACCACAACATAAGGTAAAACGATTACAAGCAAAGAATTCGATCTGTCGCGTTCTTTGTCATAAATAGTCTACGACAATTGCGCTCATCCGTCGAAGCACGAAGATCCTGGAAACTCGCTGCTAAATTACCGCAAAGCATGAACTCCGGTGGTGCATTTAATAAGTAAATCCGTTGGCTTCATGAAGAATTCATGAAGCTGCTCTATATAACGACTACAAATGCAGGGACAACGTTTTTCCGCGACCGCCCCGCTCGAGGATGGATCGTCTCCGTGCGAACCGTCGATGCGAACTTTTGCGAAAATCTCGTCGACCCGTAATTCCTTGAGCGATTGCGTTTATTTGTCCGCTCGTAATAATCGTAAATTCTTCCTTATTCTTGGAAGAGAGCTGAATCTCCATAACGGTGCACGTCCCCGCGAGCTTTGCGCAGTCAGCAGCAAACGAACGAACCGTTGGGTCCGCGCGAATCGAGCATCCGAAATGCAAGCTCTTAAGTAATAGCACGTCCATCTCGAAATTTATTATCGACTTATTTGCGCGTGAATCGCAATACTTTTTGGCTCGAATGCACGAGAGATTTACTTTTGATCGCGAAGATGTTGAAACCCTTTATCGTGATCGAGCGAAAGAATGTTTTTATAGTTTCGAGATTCTTGTGTCAATGGATAGGATAAGAAAAAACAGTTCTAAAGGAACAGTTTCGCTGAAATTAAAGATAGTAAATAAAAATTGTAAAGAGATACGTAATCTCGCGTCAGTGCTGTATTTAATTCGAAACTGTGATTCTAACCCGTTGCTTTTTACGCTCGCGTTCTATTCTTGCTCTTTTATTTCACCTCTTTTATACTCTAACTCAGCACTCGCTCTGTTTGACCCTCGTAAAGCTTCTCATTATCTCGCTGGGAAATTGCAGCGATGTAAGTAAACGTACACCCTCCCGAAACACGAAATTTCATATCGGTTTTTAAGACGCACTTGTGTCGTGTTTATCGGTCATTTTATCCTCGACGCGCTTTCCATAACACGAGCACATTAATTATTCAAAAGCTCTTGGAACATCACGCACGAGGAACGTTTTACTATATTTTACAGCTGATCTGAGACAGATTACAATTAAACAGTTCATTGAGGAATTTTAATCCTCGTTTTTTTACACACAAAGAAAAAAATATATAAAAGTAATCTAGCTATTAATCAGATTGGTGAAATTGTTTGATAATAACCGAGCATTTAAACGCAAAAATCCTTCAGCAATACAAACTCGCGCAGAGACCTTGTTCCGCTTTGTCGCGTCGTATTAAGCAACCCCTCGAAAAGATTTACTCGCGGCGTGGCGAGCAACTTTAAAACCGAGAAGTTAGCGTAGTTAGGAGTTTTCATTACGATATCATCCGAGCCCGTACGGCCGGAAGCGGCTCGTAATTTTGGCTCCACGCTCTTCCACGAACGTTTCTATCCAGCAGTCAGCTGTCCAAGTTTTGCGCTGGCAATGTTCCTCCATTCCGCTTTAATTCCATTTAGTCGACTTCACTCTTCCCTTTCTCTCTCTCT
Source organism: Ctenoplectra terminalis (assembly GCA_019453375.1). Lineage (NCBI taxonomy): Eukaryota > Metazoa > Arthropoda > Insecta > Hymenoptera > Apidae > Ctenoplectra > Ctenoplectra terminalis. Next base: position 23,077 of record SMSQ01025981.1, read on the forward strand.
CTCTCTCTCTCTCTCTTTCTCTCCCTCTCTGTGTTCACGTTCACCGTTATCCTGGTCTTTTCGCATAGAGACGAAGAAGCGTTCGTGCACGGAAAATTTGCGAGTTTGACCAGCTCGCACGACCACCTGTGCGTTCAAACTTCATTCATTCGCGTACGCGACTCATCCATTTACTGCTTGTCCCGTTTGCTTTTATTCTTCATCGTCAACCTTTCGTCATGGTACTTGGAAGAGAAATGTGAGGGGTAAAATAATGTAGCGATTATGAGTGAAAGATGGTCGTGTTGACAAGGCGGATTTATAGTGGAAATCGTGTTACTCTTTGGTAGGAAGTTTGTCTTAGAAGTCTCTTTATTGCTTTTTCCGCTTTGCTCTTCATTGTGGTTTGATGTAAAGCAAAAGGCGGATTGTTCGGTAAGTTGCTTACGAATCTCAGAGTAAACTATCAAAAGAGTATTACTCCATTAAATTTCGGATGTCACGTTGTTTAAGTATCAAGTTTTCAGTCTGAATCAGTGTATTTTACGATATCTTTATTTTTAAGTATTCGAAATCGCACACCTCGTCATGCATCAGAAAGCAGGAATTTTTTTTCTTTACAATATCACAATTCTTCAAAACATACTGTGCCCAACATTCTTAACGCATCGAACCGCATCTTCGAATTAACATGTGGAATGTTCTGCACGATTTTTTCACGCTTCCAAACTACCCTTGCGCCGCTTTATTTTACACCCCTTCAAGTTTCCCAGTGGAAACGTCGGCAAAACGGAACGGATGGGGAGTCGTTCGTTCGCTGTGCCCGCCAACCAACATTTCCTTCGCCCTGTTTTCCGTTTCGGTCCGCCAAATTAATTCGACGTCGCTTAAACGTCCGATCGTGGCCCGCGCGAGATATCCTCGAGAAAAAACGACTGTTCATCGGACTGCGAGTCTGCAAGCGGATCGAGAACACGTTAACGAGCTCTCATTTTCTCTATCGCCTCTCTGTGTTTACTCGTTCGCTTTTTTCCTTCTGCCTTTCCTTTTATTTAAATACTAGATTCTTTGTGAGACTGAGCACCGTTTAATTCTTCGATTGCTGATTACTTAAAAACGAAACGTTTGCTATGTACGGCTGAGGTTTAACATCGATCTTTATGGTGTGCGGAGCATTTTCAAAATTCAGACAAAATTCAGACAAATGTTTTACACATTCGCAACCACGGTCAAGTCGAGAAAATCCTCGGTATGGCCCGTGTCTTTCTTGATACTTTTTCAAGCGTCGCATACGCGTGACACTGGCCTCTCGAAACGAACTGCTGTGTCACGCGTACGTGACACTCAGAAAGGTATCGAGACATCGGCCGTAGCGAAGGTTTTTTCGACTTGACCGTGGCAGCGAACTTGTTAAAGGCACCAATAACACCCAAAGGGTTGAAAGATTAGTACGCGTCAAAGATTAAAACTGAAGGTTCGAAAGAAAAGTAGCCATTATTCTCTCCCACAGACGCGGAAATAAAACCCAAGGAACCTTACAAAAACATCGCTATCACAATTCCCTTTTCCTTTTTCCGGAAAGCCAATTCGATCCTTGGCTGTCTCGATCTCCGTGCAGCTTAGCCGCAGCAGCAAGTGATTTAAATCGCAATTCGAATCTCCCGGAGGCCATTCCCGGGCAGGATACTTGGCCGAGAGAGGATAGATAGCGAACGGTGCTCGGTCCCTTATAATATAATTGATTCATTGTGATTCGCCGCGCACATGCCACGCCACGGACTCCATCCATCGTCGAATATAAATTCGCTCCGATTCTACGAAGTCAGCGATTAATTTTCCCTCGCCGCTCGGATTCCCCGGTATTTCCAGGCTGCGTTGCCCGCTCGGCTACCTACATACATGCCGGATTACGCGTATATAAAACCAGCCTGTAGAGTCGAGAAAGACGCAGAGAGGGTAAAAAGGAGCAGTAACCGGGATAAAAAGGGTCGAGTTCTCTCTCTTAACCTCCGTCGACGTTCATAAGCCATCGTGGACGTTTTTTTCCGCCCCCTTCGGGGGTTGCGACTCCGTGTCTCCTACCGTTGGATTTCGTCCGCTCTGAAATTTTATCAAGCTACCCGCGACGACAACCGAGTAGGACGAGGAAAGGAACGACTTCGCTTTTGAGCGCAGACGTTTTATTCCTTTTTCTCTCATTCTCGCGATAATTAAAACGTCAAAAATGTCGCTGTCGATATCGGCGACGTTCGAACTATCGACGCTTCTCTCCGACTTTAATTTCACTTGCCATATAATTTTCCCTTCGTTCTTACGGTTCCCGAGTTGTATTTCGTTCTTGGAATTTTTGTGTCATCAGGCGAATCTTTCTTGCCGTGATTGAGATTAATTGTTATTGTTATACTGTCGTTAGGTTGGGAGAAAGAAAAAAATTACGCAACGCACGAGGTTAACGAAGTAATAAAAAGACAGGGAAAGATAGGAACGGTAAAGCGATGTATAATTATAGTTTTGATCAAAACAAATGCAGCCGTGTCAACGGCGACGATGCAATATTTCAAGGCAGAAGCCGCGAGCAGTTGAGCTGCGTGCTTGTCTGGCGGATTTATGCGAAAAAAGGGCAGAAATCGACAAGGAGGGTAAGAGCAACAAGTAACGTATAAAAAGTAATAGATAGAGTGAAGCGATTTACGGTAAACTCGCGACTGCGACAATTTATCAACCGGACAGGCTCGAGATAATCTCCGATGAACCTGTTACGCTACAAATTAAATTAAAAATGATTAAAGCCCGCTCCGTCCACTTCGCCATATTCTCTGGCCACTAGCGTGCGTTCGTCGTGCATCATAATCGTAGCAGGCAGGATTGTTTAACGAGGTTCCTTGAAGTTGATTAAATTCTTTTGTTTGTAACCAGTACCTCGATATCTTGAGATTTTATTGCATTTTCTTTTTATATTTGTACCATGATTGCATTTTCTTCCATGTCTCTAACTTTGCATATCGATTTATTGCAAAGTCATTCGTTTCAAGTATACACACTGCTGTTTGATTCGCTCTGTAATAAAACAATACCGATGCTATAAAATACTGAAAATGTATTCGAAATGTGTCGTAAGATTGAAAGCTTTCGTCCGCCGAAAAGAGTTTTCAGTAACGCTAAAATTACGTTTCGTATCAATTACGCCTTTCATATCTGCTTTGGTTAATCCCCGCGATCAATAAACATGGATCGTGGCATAAACATTGCTCTTCGAGATTATTCTTCTTATCGCGGGACAATTTCTCAAGAGGAATCGACGGGACTGCAAAAGTAGGGAAAAGCAACGAACAAGCGGATCGACAAAGGTCAGCGACGCGATCAGTGCTCCGAAATAATCCCGCGGCGCTCATTACCGGCGTCGTTAATCTCCGCCTCGAGCAGCGCGGAACGAGCCAATTAATTCTACCCTGCAAGAGCGACGGACGCTTGTAAGCAACCAGAGCGACGCGGATGAATAATTAAATCTGTTCCCGGGCCCGATCGCGTCTTTCGAAAGCTTTCGTCGAGCATTTCCTCGAGAACCAGCGACCAATCGTTTCCGGCGGAAGAAAGAGAAACAGGAAGAAGAAAGAATGCACGGAACGTCTGTGCTTTTTACCTCAGTTGTTCGGGACACGAGGTACCGTAACAGACGAAGATCTCGAAGATCGTCGAATAAAAAGATGCAACGATAAAGGCGTTATTAATGGCCGTAATAGAGACAATTATGGAGATGAATATTAAGGTCGTGGCGAGAGCTCTTTCAGAGATGGATTGAATTTTTGTACGACGCCGATCTTTCGATTTAATCAAGGGTGAGAATTACATAGTTGTTGTTAATCCATTCTCTGCGGTACGAAGTAAAAATAAAAATAAAAATTGTTCTTCTTCTTGGTATGCGGATCGATTCAGTTTTAGTTAATATAACGCTAATGTAATTATAAAAATATAGATACCATGTATCATGAATTTTAACGCAACGCTTTTGTCAAATGATTACTTAATGTATGAAAAAGGCAGCGCTCTTCATAGCGGTGGAGCTAAATAGGGTTGATAGGTGTTTTATTTACGACTTTGGATAAATATTTTAGATGGTAAATTTAGTACGCTGTTTCCGACTTAAGGTACGTTGGAATTTATTTACAATATTAGTCACGATTTGATTAATTCCAAGACGGTTGTAAATCTTTCTTTACTATAATTTATGGTTGCCTCTTAAATCTTAAACCATCTCAATGCATAGAATAGATTTAAAATGTACCTAAGTCAAAATTCTAAATCTTCCAGTACAAGATCGATCTTTCTTTCCGCTTTGTGTTATCCTCTAAAAAGATAGTGATTTATCGGCGTCGAGACTAAGAATCTCGGTAAACAAGAAAGAACTGCTCTCTCACTTTTTTCTCCCTTTCAATGGCGAACATACGTTCGAGTTCGATGTTGAAGAAGCGTCGTACAGGCGATCTTCATCCAGGCAAAAATAACATTGGCCGTGTTGCTTTCACCGTGATACGAATAATAGCGAGAGCTGCGTGGGCGATGACTCGCCGCGAGGAATTTATTCGCGCGGATACGCGCCACGGCGAGTGGCCTACTTCTCGGAGCGGTCTTTGAAATCGCTGGAAAACAGCTAAGTTGATTGGAGATTTCGAAGATAAAGAAGTTTCTTGCCGACTACGAAACGTTGCTTGTTTCTTATTCTTTATTTCTGTTGCTGTTTCTTTCTTCGGGCTTTGAACAACAGAATTTTCAAGTCTTGAAATGTGTCAGGGCCGAGAAGTACCTTTCCTCGCTTAATTCCCTGAAAGAAAAGATCTCGTTTTCCCAGGAAAGAGGAAAAAGTGTATTTTCCACGATATCGTGTTCCGCGCATGTTTTTCCGCGATATTAAAATTGTTCATAAAAATCACTGTATCCTTGAAATTGTTTCGTTCCCTTGGATTAAGATACAAGTAATGTCTCGTCCGAGAAACGTGTTCTTTATTCAATGATAAACTTAGCAGACAAATTTGAATGGAAAAGAATGGAAGAAAAGTTGTAAAATAAAGTTGATAACGTGCTCGGATCATCGTTGCTCTACATTTTCCGATAAAAACAACCCAGGAATATTCTCAGCCGCACGTTAATAGCGACCAGCATGAAACAATATACCGTGAATCGCGGTACGGTCGATCCATCGATACATAAAGCGGTGCGTCGCGGCGCGTCGCTCGGCCACATCGAAATTCTCGTTCTCGTCGTTGCGCGCAATTGGGCTGGAAGGGTTTACATGCAATTTACCGGCGTGGAAGCACCTGCAGAAACGGCTTTAAACGGCGAACAAACGGTCGGAGAGCGGTTCGCGTAAAACTCCCTTTTATGGAGGTCACGCTCTGCTCGCGTGCACGCACACGCGGCCGTATAAGGAGCTTTTTCGAGGGTTTTGCGAGCCCCGGAGTCAAACAGCAACACGACTTGACGCTTTTTTGATGTTTTCGCGGAGGACTTTTAATTACGTACGAACCGCACCGGAGTTTTCGTTCGCTATTCTTCTTTTTTACATTTTTCCTCCTCCTTCGTTTCACCTCTTTTCCTCTTTTTTGTTCGTCTCCCTGCGCCTATGTCTTTCTTCTTTTTTTATTTCCGTTTTGTTAAAGCTATTTCGTCCGGAAGGGAACAAAAGGCGACCCCTTTTGCGAGAATCGTCGGTGCCTTTTTCCGAATCAATTCGAAACGTCAAAATCCCACTGCCTTTTCACCGAGTACGCCTTGTTAATAGTTGAATGCCAGTCGACACACGTGCGCACCGTCTGGTATATACGTTCTTTAGTCTCGTTAAGGAACAAGATTTTCAACCTCTTCGCGATTTCCGTACCTGCTGGAGCAAAATGGTTCTCTGTTTCGTTTCTTAGTTACAAAGTCTTCCCTGTTCTGTAACTTGGAAAGCGAAACGAAAACGATGTGGAGGATTTCGAGCGTGAAAACATGTCTCGACGGAATAGAAGGAAGATAGGATTAACTAGATATAGTTTTGAATACGATTAAGGAACTCGGGGCGATTTGAAATGGCAAAGTTATTATGAAACCTGTATATACCGTTGTATTATCGTTGTATTATCGTTCTATTATCGTGGCATTATCGTCGAGTTGCTACAAGTAGCAGGCTTACGAAGCGTCAGATCTATTGAGAATGAATCTATTGACCCGGCAACTTGATTGATATTATTGTTTCTTAGATTTACGACCGGAGGTGACGAGCTCCTTGTAGCGTATTTTCGTTTCACGTTTACTTGGATAAGTAGATAACTGAGTTCGCGTCTTGTAAGTAGATTATACCTTCATCGAACAATCTTTAACGCGAGTCCAACAATTGTCACAGTTACGGGAATTCACGCCTCGATAAATCATGGCTCGCTGAGGCGATCCTAACGTCAGTTTATGCGTTCGACCGTCCTGATTAAGTCGAGCAGTCTCTTCAAGTTCACCCTTCGACGACTGCTCGTTGTCTTGCCTGCGATTCTACAAGCACGTTCGCATGGTTCCGGAGGGTTGTAATCCCGTTAGGAAAACTTTGCTCGTTTCGTTTCGATGCGATTTACGAAATACGGTAGCAGCGGAGCGTTTGAGTACTTTCGGATACTTTACAAATAAAATTGTGTTGAATTTTAATTAAGACTTCTGTTCGATTAAATTTAACAATATTATTAATGTTTTTACTCGTTTAATTTTATCGTTGAACAAGTCAAATTCACTTAACAGCAGGATGAACTTACTCGTCGCTACCACCATGCTCTTAAAATTATCACATAAATTTCCAAACTTTATACATACTCTCAGGATCCACTTAAACTCATCAACTCCCCGCTGAAACCGAACTTTATATTCCGAACAGGTGCTTAAACTCTTCCCCATTATCCCAAACAATTGTGATTCGCATATAATGCACGGCAAGTTCATTCGCACTGATTACATTTAAACTTCATTCGCCCTTCTCCTACAATCCTCCCGATGCTACTGCGGAATACGTAAGGAATTGTCAATAATTTATCGGGACAAACGACACGATTAGAAAAAAAAAAAAAAAAAAAAAAAAAAAA
>SMSQ01025981.1:30225-49027 GCA_019453375.1 Ctenoplectra terminalis
AGAAAAAAAAAAAAAAAAAAAAAAAATTCCTTAAAGAAAAGAAACCTTAAAGAAAAAGAAGGAAAAAATTTCAAAGAGAACTGCTAAAAGATAAAATAAATTTTAAAACAATTCCCCTTTAAAATGACACTTTTCTAAATGTAAAGAGGTATCAAGACTACTTGTCAAAACATGGAATTTTCCTGTTGGATCGATACGAGTCATCCACCTAACCCAGCCATTTCACGATTTCCTCCTTCTCCTCTCCTTTCCTCCTTTCACGGTTTGCCTCGTGGTATTTATGTACGAGTGACAACGTTTCCTTCGCCGAACCGCTCCGGAAATCTGAATTTTCCGATGTGCCGTGTTTGTCTTCCCAAAACGTCTGTCTCGTCGAACGCATTGTTTGTCAGCGCCTCTGCCTCTGTCTAGCGATGCACGCCAGAGACGATACAGTTTCAACTTTGATAAAGTAATCCGTTTAAGCGATCCTCGTTTCCAGCTTGCTACCTACGCGTCGATTCCCATGATACTGGCCACCGATAGAGCTTCCTACGCGTAAATTAGTCGTTCTAGCTCGACCAGCCCCGTTTATATCGAACCGTTTGGAAAGCAACGCGATATTCGATGTTATCTTTAATTTATACATAACCATCCGCTATTGTTACGTTGGTCGTTGAGTTATTCGTGTTTCGAGGTAGAAATTTTTTACCAGTTCCTATTAGTTTCTTAAGACTGCGAAATTCCCAGAGTTTTGCCTCTCTTGCTTTGATCATCGGCTTTTTTCTCCCGTTTGGCTTCCCTGACCTTATTCCGGTTTGCCGCTCGAACGGTCGCACGATATCTATCTGCTTGCTTGCACCTTATTTTTAGTGCCCCCCGGGGAAATTGTTTACAACTGGCCGCATTATGAAATATTACCGTTGTCGTATCTACGAAAGTCGCTTGCGAAAGCGCGCGTTACGAAACATACCCCGCTCGGATTAATGGACAACGCGAGTGATCTTGAATAATGATCGTGGACTCTGATAGATGCACGGGTCGGAGAACGATTTAACGTTGATCCCTGGAGGAACGTATCGTGGCATTTAAGCGATGATTTTATTTTATTTTATTTTTTTCAACGATAAGAATGAAGCATCTAACGATTTTCAGATTTGGGAATCGTTGAGAAATGGAAAATTTGAGATTTTGTTGATACGACGACTTCGAACCGATAGCGAGAGATTATTGTTCGCGAGGTGGAAAAAGTTATCAACGATTTTGATAGATCGGTCGAAAAATTCGGTAAACAAACGATCCAGGCTCGAATGNTCAGATTTGGGAATCGTTGAGAAATGGAAAATTTGCGATTTTGTTGATACGACGACTTCGAACCGATAGCGAGAGATTATTGTTCGCGAGACGGAAAAAGTTATCAACGGTTTAGATAGATCGGTCGAAAAATTCGGTAAACAAACGATCCAGGCTCGAATGTTCGGTGAAACAACTCGATCGATCAATTCCTCTTCTTTCTGTACTCGTTTCTTGAAAACGCCCCCGCAACAGACACGACCAGTCAACTCGTTGTCAAAGTTGAATAATTGCGGCTGGGATCTCGTTTGTTTCAACTTCTCCGCGAGGTAAGCGTACTCGCCATTACTCATTTTCGAATTCCGCTCCGAACCGAGCGACTATCGATCAAGACACGATCTGCTTTACATGCTCGATAATAGAGTGGTTATAGGTACTGTACAATTTCATAGACACTCCAATTAATCGAATCGTTCGAAAACTGAAACGAAACGCGATAGTTATGGCATCGTTATTTTCACGCCTAATAATAAACAGGTATATTTATAAATTTTTTAATCGAGAACGCGTCGTTTAATTCTGTGTTAAAAGTTCAATCGCCATTGATTTAAGAGCCATTCATGAATGATTACAAGTGGGAAACAGATTCACCAAAGTTGATACGTGGCGCCATGGAGATAAAATTAAAACGGAAGCTTAGCGTAATTTTCTTCCACGCTTAGCACCAGCATCGAAGTTTGAGAGTAATAAGTTAATAATAGGTTACTTTGCAAGGTACACGTGGCGGTAACAAAGAACGAGAGGGTAAGAATCGATTGGAAGGCTTACAGAGAGCTATAACGCAGCGTAAAGAGGCTCGAAGCAGCGAAAACACGTCGAAAAAAAAGAAAAGAAAGAAAAGAAAAAAAGGGGGATACTTCCGAAAGGCACGAGAGCTATTCGATTCGATAATCTCCAGATCTGAGACAGACTAAAATATCGAGGAAGAAAAACGGATCGCGGAAATGCGAAATAAAATCCCCGTTGAGAAATCCCAATCGAGGGAGCGGGGGAGGATTTATGCTCGCCGATCCTATGCAATCGTGTCACCCGCAGTTTGTATGAGATTATATTTCTTACAGATAGCATCTTCGATCATAATTCTTTTCCGTATTTTCCTCGGATCTCCCGTTGACGGTTATTCACGAAGTTTATTGCACGCGAAATACCCCGCTTGTTTCGTTGTCAACCGATATACGAGTAAGATTGAAAAGTTACCGAAAAGGAAAGAAACGAATCAAGAATCACGTGAACTAGCTACGATCGGTCTATAAATGGTAGCTCTGTGTACCCTATATATAATAACCATAAACCATAATTCATTGGATATAAATATCCCTAACGTGTCCTCGCGAAACACGGCATAAAAACTACCCCGTTATGCGACGCGTTCGTTCTTCTTGACTCGGCTCGAGCCGAAGACAGTCGGGCGGATTAACATTTCGCCGACGAGGGATGTCGGCGGTTCCGTGAGAGCGTAGGATCGAACGGGACCCAGGGCGAAGAGGGGGTTGCCAGTCGATGGGAGGTGCGAGAGATGGTACGGTGCGAACGACCGTGAAGTGGCAGAGGGTGTTGGCCTCGTGGTAGGGGCTTGTTTGAGCTACGGATGCGTTTGTTGCGAGAACGGATGAGAGTGGATGGCATGCCAAGGTGGAGTGGGTCAGTCGACCTCGTCTCTCTCTCTCTGTCCCTGTTCCTCTACCTCTTTAGCCTTCTGGTTCAGCCCTTTTACACCACGGTACATACACACGGGACACATACAGGGGCTCGACACTGTGCACACAGCGCCGTGCCCGCATTAGTTTTATTGCTCGCAACGGAGCGAGGGTTTAAACTGCGAATAGTCTGAAAAAGCGTTGTTAGGATGATCAAAGATTCGAGGCTTCTTTGAATACGCCCGGCCGCGACTCTTCGTCCCTTTGACGCCATTGTGGACAAGTTTGGCTGGTGGAGCGCTTTGATTGCTCGACTGCCAAACGAGCTCGATCGCTTCGATCCTCGTGGCAGGGTTTCGTGTGCGTTGTGAAATTTCTGTACGAACAAACCGAGCCTATTTGCGATTCAATACGATCGACACGGATCACTCTTATTGAATTTATTTTTTTTCCTCAATTAGATCGACGCCGCACACCAATTGGCAATGAATCGCGAAAAAACAAAAACAAAAGCAGCCCTCCGAATCAAAGCAATTTGCGATCTCTTAAAAAGTTGTTTGAAACGCAGCATTCCACGCGAACCTTTCTGCGTCTGTTTTCGCGTCGGCTGCGAAACATCGTCAGCTCGAATCAGAAAACAGGAAAAACGAGAATCACGAGGCGAGGAAGAGGAAAGTATTTCGGTTCGACTTGCCTCTTCATCGGATTCGAAGCGTGTTGCCGTGGCAAAAAGTTGGCCCGAAGACGTATGTTCGTTTCGCGCGCGCGCAAGTGCGTCTACCAGCTCCGGAAGAACCAGTTCTCGCCGCGTGGCGAGTATTTAAGCCGTGGCTTAACCCGGCTCAAAGCGTTACTCGGCTTCCCCTCTCGTACTTCCGCCACGATCCGTTGCCTGACCGCCACGCCGCGGCTTTTAATCGAGCGCCATCGGATTATCGCTATTCGCAATCTTCCCTCAGCTTTCGAACCCGCTCATCATTCGTATTCGAGACTCGATCGCTACTAGAAGACCGTGGATTCGTATCTTTGAAAGTATTGCGAGGTATATGTTCTTTGTCGAACTCTTATTTTGGATTTTTGTATCTTATTCGTGTATCTTCGTGTCTCACAAATTTCGAGAACCTGTTGAGAATTGTTGATTCTTGAATTTTTCGATCTTCTGCGAGTAAATGATTCGTTGAACCACAAAATTTGATATTGAGAGATTTAGGGCTCGAAAGATACTATCTTCATTTTTGTGATTTCAAAAATTTGGACGAAGTTATTTTATTTACTTACCAACTTTGAGCTTGAAGTGTCACTCGCGACGGAAGGAAGCAAAACTCGACGCCGAAAAGTTCCGAATTCTCAACTATTCCCTTTCCAATTCTACGATTCTTAAAATTTGCCGGGACTTTCTGTGACCTCGGAAATTCGAGTCCCTCGGAGATTCCTTCGAGCTCAATGTTTTTGGAGAATTCACGTCTTGTCGTTTAACTTCTCGTCATCGAGAACCAGGAACGTCTTAATGTTTGGTTACCAGTTTGAACCAGTGAATTTTGAAGATTTTTAACTCTCTGCAAACTTGCTTGGAATCTTGATATTCTTGAAATTCCGGCAATTCGAAAAGCACCGAAGAATCTCGCAGGACTTTGAAGGATTTCGCAGCGCGAAAGTCTGGAAAACGCTTCCGAACAAAAGAGAGTCGATTTTCAACCGCGTTTAGCTTGTAATTGCGCTTAATTATAGATCGATAGGGATCGCGTAACGCTTGCGTAACACGCCGATGGTTTTGCAATTTTGTCTTGTCGGATCCAAGAACACGTTACAAAAACTAGATGACCCAGTTAGATGGCGAACGGTTGTTCGAGAGAAGTTCTAACGAAGTCATGGCGTCCCTCTTCCGATAGTCGAGTACAACTGCGAATAAATAGGTATATCGTAAGCCTGATGGATTTCCAGGGGTTCCCCTTATCGAATTCAACAAGCGAAAATTCCCTATGTCGATTCGCCGGATGCTCTGATTTCTCCAGAGACCCCTGGCAAAGAGGGAAGAATCAGATTGACCGAGGAACGTCCAAGAATGAAAAGACTTCGATACTTCCTCCGCCTTTTGAGTATCCATTTCCGCTGGTGATTGTCTGTGGCCTTATCTCATTAACGCGGCGAATTTTATCGCAACGGACATTGATTCCCGACTTTTATGAAATTCTTTATTAAAGAAAAAGAAGTTCCCGTAGTTATAATCCGAGCGTGTTTGAAGTAACGTAAAAAGGTCGACCCTTTCGAGGTTACACTCGGTGGAATGCTCGGGATGACTGAGTTCGAGGAATGCACGTGGAACTTGGAACATCTTTCTATTGCGTACAAGTGACTCTTCTCGCACAATTGAAAGCGTTTAAAACCATCGTATCCTACAATAAAAATTCTTGCACGAAACTCGTAACAAACCAGAGTAAACGAATCAAATCGAACGTGCGGTATGAATGGTACCTTCGGTAGGACTCTGTTTATCGTCCATCTTACCGCGTTACCGCTTCGCGTTTCGCCTTGATCCACCTACAAACCGCCCATCCATACGATTACTTGCGCGTTAAACGCTTCCCATTCCACCGTACGTTCTCCAAAACACAGTCGACCACCGCCGGGATATTTATTAGCCAGCCGTTGGGTATTATCGAATGGTCTGGCGCGGCCAAAATCGCGAGAATTTCACCGAACCATTCCCTCGGGACGCACGTGCGACACCATGACTCCATAGGTTTCTCACCAATAGTACACACTACTCGCACATCTGTGTACCCATCTACGAGCAAGCAGAAACGGGGTAAAACGGAATGGAACGGAACAGAATGGACTGGAATGAAACGAAGGGGGCGAAAGGAAGTCGCGGAAGAAGGACAGAGGCAAGGGTGCTGGGGGTGGTTCGAGAAGGGCCTTTGACTGGCGCACGAGGGGGACCAAACTAACCCCTCAGGTTGCTCGGTCTGCAAGGGTGCGCGATATTGATTCTCGCCTACCACTTCCACCAACGTTGTACTACCTGTACGCGCGAGTACCGACGGATTATGGTGGTGGTGGTTGTCTCCCGCGCGTCGCTTCTCTCCCGTTCACGCAGACGGCGGCTCGTTGCACGTCTCAATGAGCCACAACGCTGTAGAGTCTTCCTAGCCGTACACACCGACCGCCTCTTCGTCTCTCGCTCTGTCCGATAATCGATAACGATCGCAGCTCGAGTGGCTGTTTCGCGGGGATAAGATCTCTGACGCCCTTCGATCGCGAGCGACCGATTTGGCGCGTAATGCTCGGTAGGAATCAGGGACGGTTGATGTCGAGTCGCGGAGCTTTCGGCGGAGAGATGGATTCGAGGATGAACGTCGATGAGCGGGTCGCTTCTTTCTATTAGGTGTAAATTGGAAGCGTTGAGTCGATGCTTGGATCCAAGTTGCGAACGATGCGGAATAATAAGTTTTTAAATTTTCGTCCATCTTTATAAGTTAGTATACCGTAATCGATATCTGATCGATGATAAAATCCAGAGCACGAACAATACTAATCTAACGATAGGTTCTCCTATTCGAATCTACCTTGACTTCGTTCTCTCAGCGTTGCCGACGATTCTATCTTTCCGGCAGCGTTTATCAGGTGTACCAGCCGAGCTGCGTTTAATTGAGCCACGTCGCTAGGTTTCTCTATCAATCCCGACCGTTTAGGATCGTAACTCGACGTCATCGGTCTCGCTGAAGAATCTCGTTTCGTTCCCCTCTGCAGGTTGCTGTTCCACGCGATGATCTTATCTTTCACCGAGCAACGCGGGCCAACGAGATTAATAACGCGAGATCGGGCTGCCTCGCAGTTCAAGTTGCTCGTTGGAGAAAATAGAAGCGATGGGAGAACAGAGAAGCGAGCGAGGGTGAGAGAGAGTGGAAGAGAAAGAGAGGGAGAGATGCTGGCTGGTAACAGAGAAATACAAGACAATGAAGATTAATGTTTAGGTCTGGTTCCATGGTGGTACTGCTAGCCGACAGAACCGTGTGAACCGAATTTTCGGTAATCTGCAAGGGACGCTCTCGCGCTCTCTGTGTTTCACGCTATGCTGTTTAACTTCGAATGCCTTTTCTTGGTGTAAAGACGCGTAGAAATAGGGAAAATTGCAAAGGGGTACGTGTACATATAGGTTAAGTAACGAATGGTTTTTCTCTAATTCCAGACCAGCAGTCGGCGTGACATGGATGTGAGCTTCACGAACGTATTAGAGGGGGCTCGCCAGTACTTCCAGGGACTGCCCGTACCGAGTACAGGTGGTGCGACCGCATCAGCGGATCACAATCTCACGACATCCACGAGTTCCGCCTCGTCCACATCGTCGTCGCACGACCATGGCACCGCCTCGTCCGTGGCTCCTTCGTCACCGGCACCACCCGCACCGCCAGCACCACCGCCATTATCGTTACCGTCGCAATCGACTTCGAGCAACAACAATAGCAACGCTGGCGGTGGCAGCGGTGGCAGAAACAACGATCAGGAAACGAGTCAATATCTCGACGTCAGACCGTCGTCGGTGGACAACGCCGCGACCAGTTCCAGCAGCTTCTGGAGCCCGTCCGTCGAACCTTATCCTCCTCAACCGACCAGGGTCGAGGTCCCGGATACGAGGCCAGGCGACGAAGGCTCCTCCATGGAGGCAAGCTCGTCGTCTTCGAGTATTATCACTTTAACGGAGATGCAACCATCGAGCAGTCGATCTTCGTCGGTGTCCAACTTCTCTCAGAAACAATCGACCGCCTCCTCGTCGTCGTTGTCCAACGATCTTCATCATCACTCGCAATTGACGACCGCAACCGCGTCGAGTTCGCCGCACTTGCATCAAATGCAACCGCCTCAACAACCACACTCCCCTGGTCCAGTGTACCAACAATTGAACCCCGTCTCGAGAACGTCGTTCTCCACCGCGGAAATACTCGCTTCGTCGCATCAGTCGACCTATCAAACTGCCAACGATCGACAACCGCAGTCGAACGCGCCGGTCGTAGCGCAGAGAACCCAATACTACCCCCGGTACCATCATCCGGATATCACCAAGAGCGCTCCGGTTCCGTTTACCCAGAGCTCGACCTATCAGTCGTCCAGCGCGGCGGTAGCGACGTCGTCGGGAAACGTACAACCGGCTACGAGGCCAACGCCGGTCGAGCAGAGCAACGCGAGCTCCGCTTCCAGTCAAGGACACGCTCAAGAGCAAAGAGTGCCACCGAGTTCCTACGGTAATAACGCAGCCCCGCCGGCGAGCACATCTTCGATTTATGGCTCGCCATCGCCGCAAAACTACCGCGCGCCACAGCATCAACCACAGAATCGATTAAGCTCATCGAGCAATCCAGCAACGGACAGGCCATCGCATTCGGAAAGATCACACTCTTTGCGCGTTTCCTCGTCTCCGTCCTGTTCGTCGATGAATCCGTGCAGCCCTCGTCACACCGTCAACTTGAGTCACATTCCTTCGTCGTCGTCGTCGTTGTCTTCGTCATCGTCGTCGTCCTATCAGAATCTTCCGGCGCACATTCCTTCGTCGCACATACCATCCGCCGGAACGATGATACCACCGCATCATCACGCTCAACAACAGCCGCAACAGCAGCCGCAGTCTCATATGCAGCATCAGCAACAGCTTTCTAGTCGAATAAACGCGTCCCCGCATTCGATCGGACCAAACTCGTACGCCGGTCGAATGATCGTTCACGGGGCGTCCGCATCGTCCTCGTCCTCCAACTCGAATCAGATGCCACCACCGCCAGCGCTCGCCGGTTATCATCCCGTCGCTTCTCCCCATGACGTTCCTCATCACGCCACCCCATCGCCGCAGAGACAATCTCCGCACGTGTCCAACCTGCACAATCCTCACGCCTCTCCTCATCACACGCCCTCTCCGCATAGCAGCTTTCAGCCGCGATCACCGACTTATCCACCACCACCCCCTTCCACCTCCGCCCCTCACTCGTACAACCTTCCCATTACGTCGCAACATTATCAGCCAAGTACCGGTGGTTACGCTGCAAATCCTTACGGGCTACCGCCTCAGTCTTCGTATCATTCCTTTCAAAAGAGCCCCCAGCCGCAGCACACGCAAGCAAACTATTATTCGCAATCCAGTCGATCTCAGAGTCAAGCGTACGTCCAGCAAATGCCGATGCACGGTCCGGCGCAATCGATATGCTCCGGAAGCGGAAACACCAACGGCACCGGTTATCAGCAGAGCAAACCGGTGACGTATAACGGCGCCGATTCGAAGAGAAGCTCGATGGAGGTCCCCTACGCCTCCTATCGATCCCCGCAGACGTCCGTTCAGAGGAGCGGCAACACGCACAACCTTCCACCTATCGCCGCTCTCTCGTCCTATCATTCCAACAGGCGAGAATCCGCGAGCAAGGCGCAATCGGTGCAGCGGCAACGCGGCTACTCGGCCAGCACAACGAACAAAGTTTCGGTCCTAACGCCGCCCATTTCCTCGATGGCCGCGCCTCAAAGGGTTTCCGAGTACCCGGTCACTTTGCCGACCATGAATCACGCCATGCCAGTGAACGGAAGGACGACCACCGTAACGAATTCCTCTTACAGCAGATACACGGCTCAACACAATTATCCGACCTACGCCACCACCATGGCGCCCAGTCATCAGGGAAGCAATTCTTCGAGCAGCACCACTGTCACCTCTATCGGCGTCACCGCTTCGAGATCTTCCGTTCCGGCCACCACGATACATGGCTATCAGACGTCGGATACGAATCGTACAGGAGCCTCCTATCATCATCAACCTATAAGGTCCACCGAAGATTACGGATACAAAGAGTATTCGTATCAGAATTCGATCGCTTCTACGGTTCAATCTTCGGTCGCTTCCTCTATGGTTACACCCACGCCTCAGACCAACGGAGTTCGAAAGAGAGAATCTCCTTTGGATCTGTCCGTTAAAACTGTGAAGACGTCCGCGGACTCTACCGCCCAGGACGACATCGAGACGATTTCAACGGAAAAACATGTCAGCAGTTCCACGGTGATTTCCTCGAGACACGGTAACTCAAGGACGATGCTACCGCCCCCGGTGCAACCTCCTCCACAGCCAGCATCGTATCCGGTGTACGATAACCGATTGTCGAGCAACAATAATAGAAATTTACCGCCAATGAGTGGCGTTCGAGCGTCGACACCGCAAACGGTGTGCGCGCCAAAGGTCGACTTCCTGCCGGACTTCAATTCCGCGCCACTGCGTCACCATCACAGCCAACAGCACGAGAATACTCTTCAGCGGAGAAGTTCGGCGCAGCAGCTGTACGCTCCGCCTCCGCAGTCTCTCTCCTCTCAGCATCCTAATAATACCGCTCCACTGCCCCACATGTCCACGTTTAAAAAGACTTCACTGCCCACGACGCAGGTGTACGATGCGGTGACCGCGCCAACGCCTCTCCCACCGGTCCCGCCGTCCTCCTACCTGACGGCCAACGACTCCGCTGCCTCGAGATCTTCCAGGTATCCACCGTCGATGGTGGATCCCGGCAGGATAGGTCCGGCCGCGTTGCCTCTTCAAGACTACCCGTCTGACCCTTCGAAATATTACCTGGACAGCAGGCATAAATTTGGCCAGCCGCCGCCTCAGAGGGATCGAACTCCCTCCAAGAGGCCTGGAGAGACAATTTACGGAGCTGGGGGGCTGAACAAGCAGCCGAGACTCGACACGTGGATCCAGCAGCGATTGTCAACGGCGAAAGCGTTGTACGAACAACAGAAGAGGCAGGAGATGAATCTGCCGGTCCCTTTGCCGAACGGCACTCTGGTCGCGCCTAACACCTACGACCCGAGATCGGACAGCGGATACTCGTCGTCCGAGTCGACGAGGTATCAACAAGCGTACTGTGATAAGAGGAGCTACGCGGAGCCTAAAGTTACTCATAGTTCATCGCCGTACATTCATTCTGCGATCACGAAACCCGCGAACGTGCATTCACTGTCGCAACAGGCGAACGTTGGCCAACATTCGGCGTATCCGAATTATAGACAGAGTCAGAAACCCGTCGGGCCGTTGCCCCCTCCTGGCGCTACTTCCGGCGGACAACCCATGGAACCGCCGAGTAACACTGGTGCTGATAAACGAGTGCTTAGTTTGTTGAGGAATAGCCTGGAGAACAAGCAGCAGAGGGAGGAACAGATGAACAGCCAACAGCCTATTTTGGCTAACCACAGTCAACAGAGTTTCCAGAATAAAGTATGTTGGAAGTTTTTCTTTATATCCGCGTGTTTCCGATATCTTTTTTCGCTTAGAATTGCATCGTACGTTATTTTTCTTAATTACAATTGGTTATTCGAATCGTCACGATCTTCCAGTTGCAAAGTTCGGATTGAAATATCTAAAACGTTTCAAATATTGCTTAAACGTTAAATTAATTTCAAAGAAACTATGTAACAACCCTGTTTGATACTTTTATAAGAGCTATCGTCGAACAACGAAACACCCATTCAAGTATATCCTTTATCTTCTCCGTACGTTTAGCGAGAGATTATATACGTCACCCGTAACATGCCATGGGTCTCTCGGAAGCAACGAGAGCTGTCCGTTATCAGACTAACGCCGGTGTTCTCTATTCCCGAAGGTTGTTGCACCGGTCGAGCCCAAAACGAATATCGGGAGACACAACCTGTCACCATTCACGGCGGCGAGTTTGCTGGAACGAAACAGCAACACACCGCCCCATTACAAGTTCCATGTGCCGAGAGCGGTAGACTCGATCACTCAGGAGGCCCCCCGTAGCTTGTATGGCTCGAGAGTAAATTCATCCGCCACGCTACCTGGCAAGGAAGCACTCCTGGGACCCCGAGGAGCCGAGAATCAGATCCATCGTGACAAAGACGACGGCCTCGCCGCCATATTAGCCGCGAAAATCAGAACCAAGGGGGAACTTAAGCAGGTGAACGAAAGAACTTGTCTCTTCTTTCTATTCGGTGGTTTGGTGCATTGGAGCGGTTTGTTAATGTACGATGTGTTTTGTTTTTTGGTGTTTGTTCTTCAAGGTGGGAACCGGCCAATTCACAACGAAACCGACGACCGTACCCTCCCAGGACGCGTCATCTACTCCGAAAGGTAGTTTTAGATTCTGTTGGTGTATCAGATCGATGTTTTATAAGTTGAACGTTTTATTAGTTTCTTCGAGTCTAATATTTTTACTTCTCGCAAGATTATTGGAAATGGTTGTTAAATAGATTTATCACCGATGTTACTTTTGTTTTTGGCCTTTTTCTTTTATTTACATTACGTATCGTTACCAATTTTGTTCTACGATTCGCTAACACCACTGGACTTAAAAAGATGTGAAAAGACACTTAGCCGATCTTGAATTGCGCAATTTTCAAAATCGATTCTTCTACTTCGCTTCCTATATTTTCACGTCTGTTCATATTCCACGAACAATTTATTAATTCCGCTTTCAAACTTGTACTTTCAGAACTAGACAGCGCAGCCTCGACGTCGACTCCTCAATCCTGTTCGTCGGCAGGTAGCCCTCCAAAATTGTCGCGCGAGAAGGTGGCATGTTTACCGCCCAGAAGACGCCTGTTCTCCAGAACGGAAGAGGAGAACATGCCGGTGGCCGCGACGGTTCCGGTTCCGGCACCAGCACCTGCGATCGCCTCGAGCGTACCCGCGCGAGCCAGCGGATTCAGAAGCTCTTCCGAAACCTCGGTGTTCGACTTTAGGGAAAGCGACTCCGAGGGCGAGATGCCGGTCCTCGAGCGGCAGACGTTGGAGGAGATGAGGAGAGACAGGAAACAGCTGTCGAAAGTGCAGCCACCCGTTCCCCTGAACGACGCCATGTACATGGGCATGACCTCATCGACGGATCTCGTGAAAATAGAACTGAAGGTAAAGTTATTTGCGCAAGATTGTTTCTCTCGTGATTCATTTCTGTTCGGTCGAATGGCCTTGAGCGTTCGAGTTCTGGCTATTGGTCTTGTTCTGGTTATTTAACGGATTGTGTATTTTTTTTTTTTTTTTTTTGGGTAGAATAATCATGGAGTAATTAAGTGTAACAGAGATTGTTAGTCGCATCGAAAGGTTTAAATTATTGGGGCTAGTTGTAGTAAATCAGGTACAGAAGATCTTAGTTTTCTTTACGCTTGTTGTCTTCAGGAGAACGACAAGATCAACGAAGTGGACATGTTCTGGTCCACCACGTGCGACAAGTTCATGGAACAGCTACGAACCGGGGACGCGATGAAGAAACGTGGCCGCAAGAAAAAAATCAGCTGCACGATAACATCGAAGTTCGACGAAACTGGCAACGATAGCGGTAAAGACTCCGATGCCAACACATCTCAGATCAAACCGGAGGACATCAAGAAGGAGCTCCAGGACGTTGATTCTCCTTTGGACAGCAAGGACGAGTCACCGGAAACTAGCAAGGATGACGAAGCTTCGTTGATGAAGGACATCAAGGTTGAAATAAAGGTAGAGCCAGAGGTGAGCAAGGAGGAGGACAAGAACTCTAGCGACGATTCCGACGAGGTGCCGTTGATTCGACGGGCGAAGAAAAAGATTAAGAAGGACGAAAGCGATTGCGAGGAAGAGATAATATGCAGGAAGAGAAGAGTTCGTAGAGGAAGCAGAATTAAGTTACAGTCGTCCAGTGGCAGCGAATCTTCCACCGAAGAGAGCGATGCCAGCACAGAGTTTGGTCACGGTTCTTCGGTGGCTGACAGGCTACGAGCGAGGAAACGTTGTACCAACAACGTTACAGAGCCCGAAGGAATGAAGCTTAGACCGAGAGACGCGACGCCGCAGAAGATCAAAGTGGACAAAGAGTCGAAGTGTTCCACCTCGAAAACTTCCTCCACGTCCCAGAAAGGTAAACTGAAGCCTCTCTTCGGGGACGGCAGCGATTTTAGGCCCGGTTGGGAGGAGGAAGTGTACGTGTACAAAAAATCCCTGAGAATGCCACCTAGGTTGATCACCGTCTCGAAACCTTCAAGGTTTCACAGGTTGTCTACCTCGTTACCTGACCTGGATCCAGGATCTCCGGCATTGTCTGTCTCGATGGACAGTTCTGACGTTTGTCTGAGCAGGAAGAAACTGGTCGACAGTGACGTGGAGTCCAATTATAGTTTCAGTACGACTGGAATTGGAATCGGTAGTAAGATCGAAGATGAAGAGGCCACGTCGTCCACTACCATTTCGTGTCCTGCAAAGGCAATGAAGCACTCGAAGTCGGAGAGCAGTTCTATCGTCGATGTCTTGGCTCAAAAAGTGGGAACCAGCAAGAAGGAACAGAAGAGGAAACAGAAGGAGAAGTTGGATAAAGGTGGAGGCAAGCTGCTGCAGAAAGGTAACAACGAACCGGAACTGCTTCCGACTCCGAGCTTAACACCTCTTTTGGAAACGTCCAAATTGGCAAAGGGTAAATCTCCGATAAAGGATAATAAAAATCTCAAGCCAATCAAGATGACCGATTCGTTTCTGCTTGGTTATTTCCGCAAAGAAACGGTCAACAATTTCCGCGACACGTTCAAGAATAATCACGCTCTTCCGAACGAATTTTCTACGATCGTTCTGAAGAGTAGAACCAGAACAGAAACGCGAGTGTTGAAGAAACAGGCGACTATCAGAGAAGTTTTCGGAGAAGACAGGCCAGCCTCGGCGCCCCCTATGCAGAATCACGATGATACTTCTCAGGACGACGACTCGCAGAATGAGATTCCGGAGAACACGTTAGGCAAAGAAAGGACTTTGAAGCAAAAGGTGGTTTCGCGGTTGAAGAGCGCTGGAATTCTGAGGAGCCACAAGGCGATTATAAACTCGAAGCATCATCTGCTGATGAAAAGGCGAAAAGATCTGCTAAAATCTTTGACTGAAAAGAAACTGCAACACTTGAAGACGGAAGCGGAAGAGGAACCCGTACAAGAAGAGGCGAACGATGCGCAAGAAGTGGAGAACAACGAGCTCGACGACGAGACCAACGAGTCGGAAGTTCCTAACAAGAAGAAGCTCAAGTTAAGGACAAGCAGGCGAAAGTTTCGTTCTGGATTCGACTATATTCGTAAGAAGAAAAAACCTTTGAAGAAGGACGAGACGTTGCCTAAGGAAAGGAAGAGGGTATGTTTCCTTTATCTTTGATAAATTATGGTGTACGATGTTTTTCGCCATTCCTGATTTTTTGAACGTTTGTTTCACAGCAAATATTGGCGAGACCCAGTCCAGAGTGCGTTGCTGACATTCAGTCAGAGATCAGAACGTGGGTTATCAAAAAGGGTGTCGGTGAAACGATGCTGCATCGCGCTGCCAGGCTTGGTTACACGGTAAATATTTATTTATGTAAAAAGTTTCAGTTATTCTTATCTCAATGAAAAATACTTTAGTTCAAATTGGATTTTTGCATGGTGTTCATAGGATGTTACAGCGTACTGTTTGGAAAAACTGAACAACGCGCCGAGTCCCAAAGACAACGCGGGCTACACGCCGCTTCATGAAGCATGTTCGAAGGGTCATCTCGAAATCGCGAAATTATTGCTCGCCTACGGAGCGAATGCCAGTGAAAGTGCCAACGGGGGGATAAGGTAATTTTCATTCATAAATTCTACTTTGTTTCACAAAGTAATAGCTCAGGAGTATTCAAATACAATGTATCGTTTTCTTACAGGCCACTTCACGAAGCGGCAGAAAATGGTGCTACCGAACTTGTACGTTTGCTGCTTTCCTATGGCGCCGATCCTCTGTTGGCCACTTACTCCGGACAAACTCCGCTAATGTTGGCTGCAGACACCGAGGCTCATTCGATTCTTGAACAACACCTAGACGACATTCAGGGTCGTCGTGCGAGCACACCGTGGTCTTTTGGTGGTCCATCGTCTATTTTCGGTACGTTCGCCTAACTTTTAACTTACCGTTATCAATCGATTGTTTGAATACCACAATCGAGTAATCTATTTTATTTCAGATCTCGAAGACACTGGTTACAACGCTCTCGACGATCCTCCGATGGACGGCCCAGAACCCGAGTTAGACGAAATCGACATGGAAGTGAGCGACGTGAATCTGCCAGTTCTCTTCTCTCTTCTCAACGATCCCGACAAGTGGGTGCTCCTTCAGGATCTGATGGCCGCCCTACGAATAAAGAGCAGGGACGCGTTGCTACGTCAGGTGAACCCTAAAGCTCACGCTGGACCACCGGCGGTCGCTCATCGCGACGTGATGAGAGAGTTGAAGCTTCAAGACTTTTTGGAACAGTCCCGTTGCTGCCACTTGCTCAGCGGTGGCGAACGGATCAACGTGAGGGGGTCCAAGGTAACTCTGATCAAGTACAACGACAAAGTAAGGTCCCTGTTGAACGTGGAGAAAGTGGTGATCAGCCTGAGGTGACAGGAGGAGCTGCTGGGGCAGTTGTCACCCCAGGCAAGACCATCGACTTCCGCCTCGAGGGAAGTTTCGAAGAAGAGCTCGAGCGTTTCGCCTAAACGCGAGAGGCAAGCAAGAACGCGACAGAGTAACAAGACGGCTGCCACGGATTGAACGTGAACTGCGAAATTGTTTGCTGTTGTTGCAAGTCGCGGATGTACGGAATAAGTGCAAATTGTGTAC
The DNA here is from genome assembly GCA_019453375.1 of Ctenoplectra terminalis. Taxonomy (NCBI): domain Eukaryota; kingdom Metazoa; phylum Arthropoda; class Insecta; order Hymenoptera; family Apidae; genus Ctenoplectra; species Ctenoplectra terminalis. Next base: position 46,786 of record SMSQ01025981.1, read on the forward strand.
ACAAAAGGTGTACGTTGGGTTAAAGGTTAATACCGATCGTTGAGGAAGATCGTTCATTGACAGTGCACTCTGACGCGTTCTATTAGCAGTATTTATTGGCGGATGTTCCAAACGGAGCACAGTGATATTTTATCGATATGTCGTTTGCGAGTCAAGCGATGACTGGGTCCTTTATCGACGCTTTTAAATGAAGATCGTCGTACTGTCCGAGCATCTTGCATGATACTCCTATTTAAACGTTCGATTCGAATTGAAAAGCGAAAAGAGTTTGAGCAGTCCTCGCGGAGTGTTAGAGAACAAAATTGTCGCGACAGACATCGTCCGAGCTCCAGTCGAATACTTTTTAATCGTACAACTGGAATCTGGTGTACGTCCACGCGTTTCTTTTGCTGCGTACTTGATTATTCGTTAAAAAAAATCGATACTCAGAGAGAGCTTGAAACTGTACGTGAATGGACACCACGTGCGTTTCATGTTCTCCACTCGTCGATTTTGGTTGTTGCGTTAAAATCAGCAGAGAACAAGCGTTGGAACGTACCGTTTAATTACCATCTGCTTTTCACGTTACCACGTTGTTAGTTTCATTTTTTCCCTCTTTCTTTCTTTCTTTTTTTTTTTTTTTCTATTAGTACTAGGGAGTCGATTAGTATCTAATTCGGTTACGTGCTTACCGTTTAGTTTTAAGCAATCGTTGATTAGTCGTCGAAAGATGGAGCATTTACGTTTTCTGTTATCTTTTCTTTCTTTCTTTTTTTTTTTTTTGGGATGTGCAATTTCGCGAGTCTGCTTCTTGTTAAACGATTATCGATCGATGGACGCGATCGATCGGCGGCTTTAGGCCAGGGAGATATAAAAAAAAAAAAAAACAAACGGATCGATCGTGTAATATTCAGTGTGCAATAATTCTCATCCAATTTGCGATGATTGATCCTCGAATTAGCGATTTCCATTGCAGATTACGTTTAATTGTTCGCTCGTTGAAACCGAGAAAGCAATTAATGCGTTCAGTGTTGTCTAGTTGTATCACTTGTTTCCAGTTTTATCGTCTTTATTGTTATCTTGCACGTTTAAAATTAATTTTCGTTTAGTGCTTGATTTATCAAATTGGTTCACCAATTTCCGTTACCGAGTTAACGTAAGCAATCGATTTTCTCGTTATTGTCTATTTTAATATAAGCGAAACCATGAACAGTAAATATGTTAAACGCTACCATGTTCAACAGTGAACGTGTTTAAGGATCATCGACGCACTCGATTTACGAAAATTATTCTTTTTCGAATGCATCGATCGAACCGATATCCACGTACTTATTACCTTCGTACGCAAAATCATGCTATGTTGGAACAGAAGCTTAAAAGAATAAAAGGAACAGAGAAAACTATGTATTACAGACAAACGTACACACACGCAAGCTTCTACGAGTTGTTTAAAAAAAAAAAGTCACACGCTCGCGGGCGCGTTTCATTTGACTCCGTATACACAGGATTATCAATCGTTCTGATCAGTCTCAGGGAAATATCTGTATGCGTATTCTCTATATCCTATGCGTTGTATCGATTTGAACAGGGAAGCGGCCAAGCATCGATCGTATGCTCGACCAACGAATAAACGTTCGTTAGGATGTTGTTAACTCGATTTCTTCACAATGTACAGTATGCATAGAGAGATTCTTATTCGTTTTCAAGCATTGAACGAACGTTTCTGGTCGACGACGCGATCGACCGGTGGTTGGTCTGCTCGTTGTTTTCTTTAATTTTATTTAGCTAACGATTTCTAAACGAATATTACCGAACAATATCGTGGACGAGGTGCAGTTTACACGTGTATATATACCTATTTTCGAATAAAACTTAGTGTCACCTGTCGAACGTGTGTGTCAAGGGGCCCCGGTTTTCTTTGCGGCGATTCTCGCAACTCCGCGTGTGATCCTCGTTGGCATTAAGGACAACCGAAACGAGATCGAAGAGAATATGTAGGACGAAACAAAAAGAAACATATATAAAGAAAAAAAAAAAAGTAGAGGAAAAGAGGACGAAAAGGCGGAGGAGGTTGATGAATCGAAACGGAAAGGGGGAAAGTAACTGTACGTACTGTGCGTGTAATGTACCTTTTAAATGTAAAGTAGATACCGAGTAATAGTGTAAGTAGCCAGAAAGAACATGACATTTGTTCATATTATTATAGAGGCGTACACACATTTACGCACGTGTAATTGTATAAGGCATAAAGAAGAAGAAAAAA
>SMSQ01025982.1:0-36918 GCA_019453375.1 Ctenoplectra terminalis
CGTGAAAGCTGGACTACTATGCATAAAATGATTAGTATAGTGTGTAGTACATACGATAACCTTGGCTTAAATTGTAGTACATTGCCCTCACTGCTATCTATACTGCGTGACTTTATTATTTAGCTTAATCCGTAATGGGTGGCGGATTACCAAGGATCATGAAATATTACACTTCAGGCATCCATATCTTTTGATACTAATCTGAGGGTAATTTTTCCTTTCCAAAGTGTGAAATAAATCACTTAGCTAACGAGCAAAAACTATTATAATATGCAAGAAAACTGATTACTTTGAGCTGAAATTTTTTTGAAATATTTTTTGTCATAAATGTAGGATTATCGGATATTATACGAGAAAAAACTAGTTTTCAATAAACAATAAAAATATAAATCGATACGCTAAAATCCATTTTCTTTAGCTTCACGATAATTTCTAATCTTGATTATTCTTCGTCGCCTTTTACATTCTTCGTCTTCATGCACACATACTCACACATACGCAACACATTTATTTCTCACGCATATCACTACTTCCTCTCATCCGATTAATTTTGCGATGAAACACGCGCCGCATCTCCGCAGAATTAGTCATCCGTGCCGCCAATCTCATGCTCTCTCATGCTTTCTTCTCTCTTCCTTCTCGCACACCCATTCGTTCATTACGGATTCCTACAAAGATTTCATTAATTTTTGTTCTAGATAAATTTTAATTATAGAAAATAATGAGACAAAAAACGTATACTATATGTTATTTTATAAATATCAATTTAATAATACATATATATTTAACCCTCATACACTCCTGAGGAATAGTTGCACAAATAAAGTTAATTTTTCATTTACCATATTAATATCTTACAAAAAAATATGAACAAGTTCACAGTTATATCAAATTACAATGCAATCGAAATAAATTCAAACATTTTACAATATCTAGGAACAAAAAATTGGTGAATTTTTATCCAAGGAACGATACGAGGGTTAAATCTGAAAATATTTCAAATTCCCAATATTATATATGTGGTGTTCGGACAATCGTAATATAACATACAAGGAGGTGATTTCTAACAAAAAAAAAATTTGTTTAAGGTAAAACATGTAGAAAAGAGCTTCTTGATGTCGTGCCTAATTTTCGAGAAAAAGAGCTTTGAACATAATATCGTCGCGCCACAGGTGTCAGTTAAATGAGTTCAATGCAGTGTTTAACTGTTAATCTTGATATATATTTATTTTATAAAATAACACAAAGAAATTACTTTCGGTAATAAATAGCATACAATTTGTAAAAATCAATTTATAAAAACTATTCAAAACATTGTCCACGTTGTTAAGCTCGTTAATAAAGCTATATTCTAGGTACTATATTAAGTTCTTCAAAAGCAAAAATCATTTTTTTTTAGTTGCTATGACCTCTTATTTGTTTAACACAAATAACTGCTTTAATATGCCATCACAAATCTAAATATCCACTCGAATGTTTCGATTTGAGTACTTATCACTCGTACCTACTGCTCTACAAATCTCATTTACTAGATACTATCATTAACAAAATGTACTGGTTTCTGCATTACAATATCAGCATTAAATAATAACATTGTGTAGCAGTAACAGTGTTTTTTTAACACTAAACCTACCGACGATTAAACTATACCTGTTTGTATCAAAGAAATTACAATAATAGATACTTGGAAAAATACACGATGCTAGAGAAACAAATCTTTGATCATATATTTTACGGAAAATTACAAAAAAATATTCAAAAGTGCACCGTTAATAATTTATAAAATTTGGACAAGAAATTACGAAACGGTCATTTGACCGCTTTGGTAGGTTTAGTGTTAAAGTAACAGTATGATTACAAACAAGTTGTCTCTGATGCACCGATATCAATTGGTGATACTTTTATATCGAACATCATTTTTCTTAGAAAATATGTAAATAATCGAACAACTTAATTATGTATTTTTCACTTTCTTTTTTTATTAGGAATCAGCTTCTTGGCAGTTGTACCACAATTTACCGGACACTATACACAATCGACTGGAAATTTAAGCTTAAGGTGTTGATTTCAATGAACTTTGACAAATAATTAATTTTGATTAATATAAACTTATTGCGATAAAAAATTTAAATTGTAAGTTCACTCGAGTGTGTTTTAAAAGAAATAAATTCTTGATAGTTACTCATATATCAGTTTACCTTTTAAAAGCATAATCGGCATAATTTTTACCCGAAAATAAATTATCGAATAAATCCGCAGTCAGGAAGCCTGACGCTACTCCTATGACGCATTACACAAAAAATCTTAATTTTTTTCCTGATTTTCATAGAAAAATGACGTTTTAGTCATGTGTGCCGTATACGCTGAGCGAAAGAAAGACCACTGGAGAGTGTACAAACGTCTTCTTCGATGATTTTTTTTTTAGGCACAATCAGTTCGTCATGGTTAATCATTATCCATTAATAGAATAATTCAAAGAATAGCTAAGTATCCAATAAAAGTGCATGTTTGGAATACAATCGAAACAAGGATTCGAAACACTGTTCATCTTCGCGGATAATTCAAAGACAAACAGAATAATAAAAATTTGTAAAAAAGTTATTTTGCTGTTCACAAAGGAAATGGTATGGTTGAAAAAATTCAAATTGGTTCTTAGAAGAGAATAATCATTCCAAACACAAGAGTCGCCTCTGTGTACAATGGTAAGGGTAAGCAGAAAATAATATTAACACGTTGCCGCATACTTTTAATTTGACGATCGTGTTCAGAAACACATTTTTTTTTTTTCAATTGTTTATGACTGGATGAGAAAACGCATAAAAAAACAACTAATATGCTGTCTGGCATGCTATACCTTTTTTTCGATGTATTACTCAATAATTAACAAGTGTATGCATTAGAACACTTCGTACTAACGCTGTTCTTTTTTTTATTGATTAAAATGTGCGTGACGGCTATAGTCGTCGTTTGCCTACATATCGCCAAAAATCGGACGACTATAGCCGTCATTTGTGGCAACGTGTTAAAGTACTAGATTGGTCATCCCAGCCAGTAGATGTCAACTCATTTGAAAATGTTTGAGGCAATATGGAGTTAAAACTTTAAGGAAAACGTATGTAAAGTATAAAACAATTAACCCGGTAGATACGGGTTATAAAAAGAGATCTTTACTTCAAGCATATGCTATCAAATTAATCGAAAGTATGCCTTCACGATGTAAAAGAGTTTTAAACAATAATGCTAATTGGACAAGTTATTAACATAGAAGTGATGTAGCACTTTGTTCTAGAAAGATAATTAATTCTACTTACTTTTACTTAGCAAGGCAATTTTACTTAGGGAAATTTTATTTTTGTTTTCATTTTACTTTGTTACAACGAGTAGGTACTAAATTATACCGATCACTCTCGATAAACTACATCTTAATCTATGTTGCATCGAGATAGAACATTTTTCTGCAATAAACACCGGTTAGAGTCGGTTTTAATAGTTGTAAGACGTTGCTTAAGCAAGCAACTCATTTATTTCACTACAGATTAAAATTATTAATTGGAAGCAAGTAAAAGAATAAGTATTTCTTGAAAATATATTATGCAACATTTTTCATCTGTAAAAATATAAAAATTTCACAAAAACATAAATGCACTATTGTTTTCATTTTTTTAACAAAACTGAACTTTAAACTTCAATAACAAAAAAAAATTGTTCACAGTAATGAATAATTACCATAGTGATAACTTTTAACATTCTCAAATGAATGCTTGTAAACAAAATGTGTTTTGCAAATTTTGATATCTAAAATAATAAGTTACTTGTTACTGTTCATTCCTGTTGAAAAGTTATATTACTATTAATGTACAGATTTACCTAGAGATTCTATTAGGTTGTCTCGAAAGTTCCTTCCGTTATCTTCACGCAATGCTTTCGTCTAGCAATGTTTAAATAAACATTCAGTCTTATTTGTTAAACGAGAGATGAAAGGAAAAAATAGCGTAAAATGAATCCTAAATAAAATAATAATATATCGTAAAACAAAATATTATGTATCCATTACTTATTAATAAAACGAAAGAAACTTTTGGGACAACCTAATATATTGAAATATTACTTGCGTCTGAACCACGTGTTCTTATCACAATTTTTACCGTATTACACGCTGTACTTCATTTAAAAATATCATCGTCATAATTCCAAGACATTCTTTATTCAAACAATAAATTCTGCTCAAGGATTAGGAAAAGTTTCGATGTTTATTTACTTACCACTTTATCATCCGCGTAAATGATGGAAGATCGCGGCGCTCCCGTAGCCATCACAGTAAAGAGCACCATCAGAATCGTCCGAAGTAGTATCATCTTGCAAACACGAATCTTTTCGTCGCAGCAAAACAAACACAAATTTTTTTTTTTTCACTTGCACGAGCTACAAAATGCACTACCGTTCACGAATATCAACTATCCGAGATGAAGTAACACGTAATTCGAAAATATACCGCGACCAATCGGACTACTGAAATCCACTGTATTTAAACCGTACACGCGTTACAATTACAAAAAGTCATCGAAAAAAGTATAAACGAGACTGGAAGAAACTTTCACGTACTACTATTGTGGGTACACGCGGCACGAGGTATTCGTATCGCGAGGAATCGACCGATTCGATTCAACTTTACAAGAAAAAATGACAATACGAAGCTAATCGAAAAGCACCAATGGCAGTGATGGAATCAAGGAATGAACACAGAAAAGTTTAGAGCAACCTTCTTAGAAGAACCATGATTTACTCAATGCCACTCGATACACACGTTTTTTTTCTTTTCCCGCTTGCACGATCCCCCTCCCTCTGGGTTCGTAACGCGTCCCACTCTTCTTCCGCTCACGCTTCCTTCGCGCAAATCTGCCGACTTCCGTCGACTTCGCGTTTTTTCGACGTCGACGTCGATGACGACGGATTCCCAGTTCGTACTTTCCTCCGTGTTCGGACTTTCCGGCTGCTACCACGTCCATCCGCCGACCTGAAACAGTTTACATTCTGTAATAGACGAGCGAATTTGTGATTAATCGTATCAAAAACTACGCACACTAGCGTTTCGCACAGTCTAAAGAAAAATATGTGATAAAAAGTTGTTACATTTCTATCGCTACACAGACAATTTTTTTATTTTCTAAAGTTTTAATTTCTGAAATTTTTACTATTGCAAAAGTTTGAAACTTTTTTACATGTAGCTGATAAATTGATTTTTTTTTTTTTTAATTGTCAAAATCTCTTTATTCTGAATAGTATCAGAAATGATTCAGAATATTTGTCATATATTTGACGTCACTTTAAATATAATATCTACTAGTTAAGCACTCATGCTTTTACGGTTCAGAAATGATTTGTCACGTTTCAAGAGAAAAATGTGGTAGCAAGTCAGAAACTATTAGACATTTACATTCGTTTCGCCTCGATTGCCACCAACTACTAATTAATCATTCCAAACACAATAAAACTCAAACATTTAGTCTGTTCTAATCAAAATTGTACATAAATGTGAAGCGTAGTTTCTAATACCAGAGTTTACTGCATAATAAATGACTGATCGTAGCAATTTTTTTTTTGTTTCTACGTAATTCCTACAATATGTTTACCGATGAATCATTGATCAGATAAAAATACACTACTACTTTTCAATAAAAATTTTATCCTTTCCAAACACGTGTTTCCAATAATCAACTACAACTACAACAAACGCTTCGTACATTATACACAAACGTATCAGATATTGAAGAAATATTGAAGAAATATAAAAAAAATATAGGAAAAATGTTTTGTGACTACCAATGAATTATTGAATAATGTCAGCCGTGTATTACCAATAATGAAAGCTATAAAGATGTAATATATATTATAGCTTTAAAACTACAACGTGGTTTGTAAAAAAAAGTTCATGCGTACACTGATGCTATTCTCATAGGGGAACAAGTAAAAAAAAAATTTTTATCTTTCTGGCGAAGGACAAGAAATTATTGATTAAAGAAAGATTAAAAAAACACTCGGTGTTGCTCTATCTTACTTGTTCTAATTGTTAACAATATCCTACATATCCTCCTAGTTGAACAAAAGTCGACTTAAAATGAAAGAGTTTGAGATGATTAGCTCAATTCCCGGAAAGAAAAACTCCATCTTTCCTGGTTATGAAGTAACAAACGAATCCGACTTAATATTCGCGTAACTAGGGAGTACTACAATCATCCTTTATTGTATTGCATATCGTCTCGGAAATACCTAACATTGCAACAAAATATCTAACGAATGATTGCAAATTATGAAATTAAGAAAATTTGTATAATATACACATAAAAATTAATGCGTACCTAATTTGTTACGTATAAACAGTAGTTGATAGCACATTTTCAGAGTTTACTTTTTTAATATGACTCATTATTAATACGATTCTATTTTATTTTTTAAACGAAAGTAGAATGTTTTGTCAGATTGGTTTTACCTATAACACGTGGCTAATTAAGATTTAAAAAATGAATATGAAAATTCGAAAGGGTATCTACTTTAGTTGTGGATGGGTAGTAATATGCGTGACTAACCGATGGTCAACATTTCTCTTCTCACTACACTAGACTCCCGTACAACGCGGGGGACACGTTCCGCGTAATAGGAAATCACGTTATGAGGAAATCGCATTTATGCAATTTCAAACATTTCTCTCTTATACCTTTAAATGTGTATGTATATGTATTATTTTTTTTTTTTATAAACTGCTACTTTTTTTAACAGTCAGCTTCACTGTTCATATGTAAACAACAGGAAAATGTATACATTTGTTTTTCTGAACAAAAGATCAGAAACTATGTGAAAATGTTAAATTTATCTTACACGTAATACGGGATTGTTTATCGCGCTGTACGAGTACAAGTCGCAATTTTTTCGTTGTGTTATACGGGAGCCTACTGTACTTCTTTCAGAGTGTAATAAAATGACGAAAAATACAGAAAAAAAACAACATAAAAAATGTTTATTGTCTTTGTTACAACGTTTTTTTACATTTTAATTTCAGATGCATACATATATATTACGTTGCGTATAATAAAACTTAACACTTAGCCAACCGTGCTTGCCAAAACTAACTGTACGTTTTCGACCGCATTTTTAGCAAGTAACGCAGACCAACCTTCGCTACTTAAAAGATACAAAAAACATATAAAATTGTTTTTAATAGACAAATTATATTTAATGGTAATGATCCAGTATTATATAATTTATATAAACACTAAATTAAAAATAATTAAATAGCTTTTTATCTATCTAAACATGAAATTAAAAATAAACAATATATTTAGTATTTTTTAAACATGTGATAACGTTCGAATCATGTTAGTTTATGTAATGATACATTACAAAACTGGCAAATATAATATAACGCGTATATCCATTTTTTGTATCAGCGGAGCATACTCTACATTTCCTATGAGAATTTCTTTTTTTGCCATCAGTCACAATCAATACCGTTAAATAACAAAGGGAAAATGATAAACAAAATATCGGGCAACGCGTTACTAAGGAAAAAATGAAAGATCTCCCCATTTGGTCATGCAGCGACATATTTCAAAACGGAGAGATCTCCCTGTTCAGTCATTCGACCACTTATTTCAAAACGGCGAGATATCTCAATTAGGTTGGCTAAGTGTTAAGATATAAAATTTACGTGTAATGGGATATGTTATATTAAGATAATTACATTATAATAAAATATGAAACTGTATTCTACAACTTACTCGAATCTTCTTCTTACTACAATGCAAAAAGGTCATAATAAAGAAAACTTGAAACAAATTGAAACTGTCTATCGGGTTTAATAGTTCAAAAATATATTTTTTAAGTAACGTTTCATACCTTTTGACTAGTTTTAAATCGTTATAATTTGTATCTACATTGTTTCTAATTGAAAAATATATTATTTTTATTCTTATTTTGAGAAACTCGTTGGTGTATAACTTAAAAACCAAAGTATTCTTTAAAGTATTAAAAAAATTTATAAAAAACATTTAATTAAAAAAGTAAATGAAATTTTCAATCAAAAGACGATGAACAAAGGATCTTGTGAGAAATTTAACGGAAAAAAGAGGGAAAATTTTTGTGTAATAGCTAACTTTTTTATTTTTATATTCCAATATCTTCTTTTTTTAAGGACATACCACAATTTCCTTTCTTCTTCTATTACCTTTAAACAGTTCATTACATTCTGTTAATTCCGGTCATTCGCAATAAAAATTCGATATAATTTTCTTGAATCAACGAAAAAGAACTCTTTATTTCGAATTAAATTTTCATATAGAGCAAAGAAAATAAGTAATTGTATTTATAAAATATTTGCTGCGTTTCCATAAATAAACAAAAAACTTTATCGCGTGTAAAGAAGAATCCTGTTATTATAGTGAAATTCGTTTTCTGTCCATAAAATGACATAGATAAGAGAAAACACTATTTTGATTGCTTAATATTATTTAATAAATACCTATAAAGATTTTCAACGTAAAATTAACCATTATTTTTGCACATGTAATGGTCCTTCGAACAATACGGAGGTTAAGGACATCGACTAACTGCGTAGAGTGAAATTCGCATGGTGTTGCGAAGTCCCTCTCCCCCACCAGCAAAAATTTAAATATATTTACACACATATACACATTTATGTATATCTTTTGAATTTATATTATGTATAGTACATACATTATTTATTATATATATGTTGGATCTTTTTCCAAGGTCCATAACAGTTCGTTATGTATTTGAATTCAGTGCCACTGCCTCTTGTATGCAAGGGCAATTTGTGAGGAATTAATTCACACGAATGAATTCGCATTCGTTTTTCCTCGCCTCGTTTCTTTGCCATGAGGAATAAAAGGTAAAGGTATGCTAAATAAATTGATTCGAAATAAATATCAACAAAAAATGAAAATTGTCGAAAAAACAAAAATCCGCGAATAATCGAAACCACGTTATTCGTTGGAACATTGTGCCCAATGTTAACCACCTGAACGATTTTCACGAAAAGATCATACGTGGAAATATATTTTCTTACTAGCCGTGTTTCAAATTGTGGGATTCGATAAGCCGTTTAAAAAATATATTCCCTTTTTGCGTGTATATTATTGGGTGTTGGAAAAAGTTCGTGCGGATTTATGCTACAAAATTCACGGAGTCCGAACTTTCCTAAAATGTAATTTTATTTAATACAGTAATCATTATTAATTTCTGTAGCTCTTCTCCAATGTTTTTTTTAAACTTATACATTCCATTCATATAAAAATCTCGAGTTCTGATTGCGAAAAATAAATTAGCTACTGTTTCGATCTCGTTATCGTTTTAAATTTTTACAAGATTGGAATAAACTCGAACCAGTTTGTTATGCTCTCTTTTTAATAACAGAAACATCTCTACGAACACTACAAATGCGTTCTGCTACATTTCTTGCTACGTTTCCAAAGTTAAATTCATAAAATACGAAAGCATGAATTTTTAACATTTCGCTTACCATCTTTAACTTTGGATAGATAATGGAACATTGAAACGAATGAAGAATTGAAACAGTGTACATCAACTAAATGGCCAAAATCTTCTAATGATACCATCATTATTATATCATTTCTGCAAAATACTACAAGAAATTAAATTTGAATTTATCTCTCACAGAAAACTGCACGAACTTTCTCCGGTACCTCATAGAAGAATTAGAAGTTTTCAAGTAGATGCTATAACAGTATAAATCAGAATAGCTTGTAAATCATTTATCTATTAGAGATAAAGATCTATTGAACTTTCAATTTGTATAATACTTCCTACATAAAACAGAGAATCATAATTTTTACTGTAAATATTTATTAACTCTCGTCAACTTTTTTTTAAAGAATCTCAAAAGATTAAATCTCCAATTTTATCTATCTAAAATACAAATAATTCATGGATAAATCCTATAATTTGTATAATACTTCCTACATAAAAAAAGAGAATCATAATTTTCACTACAAATATTTATTAACTTTCATCAAACTTTTTTTAAAGGATCTCAAAAGATTAAATCTCCAATTTTATGTATTTAAAATACAAATAATTAATTGATAAATCCTATAATTTGTATAATACTTCCTACATAAAAAAAGAGAATCATAATTTTCACTACAAATATTTATTAACTTTCATCAAACTTTTTTTAAAGGATCTCAAAAGATTAAATCTCCAATTTTATGTATTTAAAATACAAATAATTAATTGATAAATCCTATAATTTGAATTGTGATTCATCGTAAAAATTCAATTCCATTGTCAGTTCCTTTCTTGAGCAATAGAATTCAAAAGATACGAAATAAAAGTACGAAGACAGAAAAGAAACAAAGATACAGAAATTGGTGTTAGCATCTACTCACTTTTCAAATCGGCGATCTGTAGGTTGAAATCAGTTGAAGTATCGTGAAAGAAACGTGGCACATTTCTGGTTTGATGTAACGTATCAATCGTATGTTCACTTGATGTATCATGATCGTCGTTCCTTTAATCTCACAATAATTCAAAGTCAGAGAATCTCGGGCATGTTCGTATTTTCAGCGTATCCGATGAACACGTTCGACGAGTAGTCCTCGCACGGCGTGCTTTCTTTCTCTTTCTCTCTCCCCTCTCTTTTCCCTTTGTCCAGCGTCCTTCCCTATTGCAGCGCACCTCGTTGAATTACTATAATTTTAGGCGATCCTCGATCCTCGTCGTTGTCTTTCGTCCGTTCTTTTCCATCAATTTGTTCCGGTTTTTCGCACTCGGTCGCCAATGACACCGTGAATGTTTTTCGCAACGTTCCTAAAAAACAGGAAACACATTGCACAAATAACTCCTTTGCTTGATACCTTGGAAAAGCATCGCGTCATGATACGCATCAGGCCATTGACGCGTTCCTCTTGCTGCAGCGAATGCAAAGATAAAAGCAAATGAGATATGGTCAGAGACCTACAAAGTACATATATTCATCAATAAGATTAGATAGTAACTTTTGTTCAATTTCAATCCAACCGTTTTAAAGATTTTTCTTGGTAATTAAGCATCTCGTAAAGCAAAATGCATAACGTATGGAAAGAAAATGTGTTTATTACGAAAAACCTTTCGCGTCTGCTAACTACAAAGATGTGTAAATCACTTTTAAACTCTTAGTTGAAATTATATGCGGTAGATTCCCTCATATACCGACCCATATGGACCGAACCTCTGACTGGATAAACGAATGGCCAGTTAAATCGATAATGTTATTTACCGGTTGTAAATAAGATAAAAAAGACATTCATATACATATCATATTTATTAGCCATATATAAAATCTAGATATAATATAACATAGTATCATCAACATCGTGTAATAGCGAATAAAGAAATGATGTTTATTCAACGTTTACTTGTACAAAGAAATTAGTAACTTTTGTTTGCTTTTTTAATTTTTTATGGCAAGCGTTGGCCGATGATAGTCTCATATTATCGATAATATACATATATTAACATGTATATTAACGATAAAATGTTACTTCTTTCTTTTATAATAGAACGCTAAATAATTACTACTGAACCCGAACTGATATCAAATCTATAGATATAATTTAATTCTGTTAATTCATATCATTTAAATATTAACATACTCATCCATTTAGTATTTAATAGTTTGTCCACGTATATTTTTAAATTGTAATAAAGTTACGATAATTTTGGATTATTCATTATAGATTATCTATTGATGTTGAATTACGTTTTAATAAAATGTTTTATATCAAAGAGAAGAACGAAGAGAAAAGAATAATATAATATTAAAATATAACAATTTATTACATAAAGTTTTACTTTTATTAATTGCATAACATTTACGTTTTTATATTTTTCTAAATATTGCATACACTTCTTATTTATTCACAATACATTATGTCAGTTTATTCGCAATAATTGTTTCTACCGACGTGATCCATCAACCATATGGAAAACGTTAACGAATACTGCGCCTACGACCAAGGTATTATCTTCTTGAATAACATTTGAATGTAATTAAAAACCTTTGCAAAGAAAGACTTTAATATACTTTATGTCTTATTTACAATGCAGTACTACATTAAATTTGTTTTATTATTTATATTTCCTAACGTACAACTTTATGGTTGACTGAGGTTTCCATTTTTTTTAATTATAACAAACATAATAGCGAAACACAGTACTGGTAGAACTTTTACAATTTTCTGTAATAAATGTTGTATTGTGCTCTCAACAATGATTTGTTGTGTTTTTATATTATAATAAACGTGGATTATTGGAAAAAGTCCTCCATTTGACCCCTTTAATTATAACAATACGAAAAACGTTTTACATATATTATATAATTTAAATGGCTTCAAAGAATGACCACCGAATGAAAAAAAATTTTTTTTACTAAAACCACTTTCTTCCCAGTTTTTATAACTTCCGATTCTCTTTGCACATAAAAAAATATATTTTTTGTTTATATGTAGCAGCTCGTATTAGTGGATATTTATTCATGTATAATAATTACTCATATGTGAAATTCTGTAAAACAAAATCCTACTGTAAATGATATTTAACCGAATCTCTTCTGAACACCTTCATTTTTATATTGTTGGTAAACCCGAAGATTGTCAAACGCGAAGCAAAATTTGTTTCTATATAATCAAAAATATATGATCAAAATATTGATCTATGTAATTTACAATAAATAAAAATACCGTACGCAACAACAATACGCCTTGGTTAAACGAATCAATGCCACAGTTTCGTCGAAAACTTAACAAAATAAGCAAGAGTAATTACAATGGAGTCTTGTTAACCCTCTATAGCCCGAATTTTGTCTGCTCGTACAGTTTGTTACTTAGATTTGAAAATTTTTGAACTAATAATTGCTACAGATGGATCACGGTGTCGCTACGGTAATACAGTAATAAAATTTAATAGAACAGTGATAACTAGATAAAAGAAATTTTTTAAAACATAGATACATTAGTTTGTAAGTTTTAAGTCACACAGCGCCATAGAGGGTTAAATATTTCTGACAATATCCGACATACTCGAACTGAAATGTTTACAACATTGTCATAAGCGACGTATCGTTCGCTATAAATGATTGCAAGAGAAATTGTCGTTTCGTATGAAAAGATTCTTTGTTTCATGAATGTCCCTTTGCTTGGAAGTCGATAGGAGACAACGATACAACCACAGGAAATTGCGATAAAAATTCTCAGTGCAATTGTAATGAATGAATCACGCATGGTCCCGATTCGTCCCGATTCATTGCACCTACTAGCGATATGTAAACCGATTTAGCTTTACTTAACAGAATTACCAACACTTTTATAACTTATCGTTTATCGTAAGTTTAACATTCCACGTTTCATTTCTCTTTAAGCTTTTAATATCCAGTTGAATATAATATTACCGGTTACGGGAAACATTATAATTTTCCTAAAATTGTAATTTAAACGAGTAATACCTCGTTGATCTCGCACGAATAGTATCGTAGCAATGTAAATTTTATAATCTTAACAACTGAAAATCAACAATTGCGAGATTTAAAAGTGAAAAAGAATTCGAACGAATGTATTACTAATCATAATAAACGATTCTGTACGATTCGAACTCGTGGATTGGCAACGACGATGGAATTCATTCAGGATGCTCATCCGCAGACTCCACGATCAATCTTTCACTTCTAAAAGGCTAAAATTAAACTCCAGCAAGACAACGGTTTTTTCTCATGTCGGGGTAATATTTGAAGAATTCTTAGACACGGCGCGTAAATATTTAATTTCCTTAACGTGATATATTTTTTCAAGAAAAGTAACTTTGACAACAATCGTGAAACGTATCTATTAATTTTCCCATTGAATGCAAAGACTAATTACAGTTCTAATGGAGCACTAAAAAATATAAACAATAGTAATGGTAAAAAAATACTTTAACGTTCGCGACGTTGACGGACATAATTTACGATAACATATTAATTAGAGCTAATTTTGACCACCGACGCAACTAACGCACCGCAAACGGAAACGGTTACCTCCGACAGTCGAAGAATAACAAATTATCGTTTCGCCGCTAGTGGCGCGACAGTTATGATATATAACGCACAGTAACAGGGTTAACTCACGAATGTTCCATTTTTTAAACGGATTACAAAATGTATCTATATCGAAGCAAATTTATCGAAGAAAAATCATTGGTCGTTAATTAGATTCGGTGAAAGTTTGGTAAAAATGTCGCCAGCATTCGATGCGATTAATAAAAATGTTATCGTATTTATACTATCACTTTGGTCGTAACAATATAGCATAAAATATAGCCGAAAGAATCGAAGAGCGTGTAGCGAGAAGACGACGAATAAACGGTTGCCACTGGCGGCAGCTGAGCAATTTTTTAGTCACCCACCAAGCTGGACTTCGTCCCGATAAAATGGAAGCACGTGCGTCACAAAGGATACGATCCTGAGCAAGCGTCAAATAATTGTAGCATAAACAAAAGAACACACATGCGTCGAACACGTTCTATCCCGTTAAACGAGAAACCTTTGGTAACTCGAAAAGATTAATTTATCTTGATAACAATTTCTTAACCGGTGCTAAACCTCTTGTATGGTTTGAGTAGGTACACGTGAACACACTATAGTACTTTTTCACAATCACGTATGATCGAACGAGAGGAAACATTCGGATCCAACAAATCCATCGTCGAAATTCACCGCCACAATGTTTCAAACCGCACAAATCGTGGTCACTGAGTCGCGTATGAAAGAATCATGAAATGAGCTTTGTTTCGTACGTTTCAACGATATTTCGATCGAGAATCACGTTTCTAGCAATCGAACTTGCAAAATATACTTTGGATGCTGTGAAAAAATGAACGATTCTTACCAGATTGGCATGGAAACCGATTGCATTCACAATCACGCTAATCGATTGTGAGAGTTGTGAATAAAATATAAAACAATATTTGTGCACCGTGGAAAAGACGACGCACGAAGAATCCCTACGCGTACGGTGCGCCGCGTGCCGCGCGACTGACGCTACTTTCCTTCGAGGACCCACCATATTCCCCCACCCTCTACTAACATGTTCGCTGCCTCTTTTCAGCTATGTATTCTCTATCCCAATGCATCGCGCAATAAGTTTTGTTATATACTCTTTCGCCATATACTGATACTACCTTATTTATGAATTTCAGACAAAACATGCTTCAAATGATATCTCCGAATCCAGTCCCATTAGCTTCAAACATACAACTTTTAACTTACAAAATATAAATATCATTCGTATTTATTAAAAGTTAAGTTTCATTATTATACCATGACATTATATAATTCTTTGATCGGAACAAAAAGTTAATTAAATTCTATTGTACACGTGAAACACATACTTTTGTAGTAAAAGTGGTAAAAATTAAAATAAGTATTGAACTGACACCTGCGATAATGAGATACAGTACATACATCGTAGTGTCAAAAGTAATTGATTCAGAAAATAAATTGAAGATTGAAACAGATGATGAATTAAAAACTCTGTCTGCGAATAAAATTTCTTTAAGTCAATTTTATTAAAATTGTGAAAGTACCTATTAAATAATTCGATAAAAGACCGATTAAAATATCAACAAAAAGCAGGCTGTTAATTAACTAGATTAATAATTAAGATCAATATTTTTGTTAATAACTAGATTCACTGTTCGAATGTTCTTTATTAATAATTGTAGTTTATATAAAAACAATAATAACAAAATAATTTGTTATTAACATATGTAATATCTAAATATCATTTCAATTAATCCAGATATAACAGCTCATAAAACTTCAATATTGTTTTTTAAATATATTAGCAAACATTACTATACTTTTCCTAATCGTTTTTCAAATGTTGTACATTTTTGTTTCTACTAAAAATTGTGTATCTAGTTATTGTCTATCTGTGCTCTGAAAATACAATTTCATCTATTATTTAAATTATCGTTCCATGCAAAGTACATTATCATTTTTAATTCATAAGTCTATCAAACACACATTGTATATTTATGAATATTGTATATTGCTATTCCTTGTGTAATTTATGAAGAATAACATCATGCGTTGTTTCAGTTATCGATTTAAAAATCAACGTTCAGTATCCGAGCATATGGCAAACATCTATTTCATCTTCCATGTTCTCGGTATGATTGTGATCGGGAGATCGTAAAGGTTCGATGACGTAATCGTTGCTTGCTTCCAAAAAATTTGGATATACAAAGGCAAATCATATGGAATTCTAGGGAATTCTAACATAATGTAAGTGGCCCTACTTCCTTTTCCTTTGCGTCGCTATACTCCGAATACATAGCATGATATTATATGAATGCACAAATCCCACTACATATTCTTAGAGCTACTTTGCTATAACTTTTAGCATTGTCGATAAACAAACTTGTCCAGACTGTTTTAAAAAATTCTGTTGTTTACAGAAATCTTCTGAAAATAGTCCATTAATATATCAAATTACTGGATTCATATTCCATTTGCTATTATATATAGAAAAAAATAAACACAAAATAATAATATTTTTATATAGTACGGCAAATAGAATCTTTTGAAAAATGTTTTCAAGAAATGAAACGATTAATATTTCTGTAGATTAATTTTCAAAGAATAATGGTAAAAATAATATTCCTCTTGAAATTAGTCAACACTGTTTTCTCCGCTGAAGCTTGCATTTCTTCTGATCCATTCAACTGAAAATACCCACTATATTTCGAGTGCTCCCATTCCTATTTATACGTCCAAAGAGCAGTGAATCGCATCCTACAAAAAAATTAAAATGTTCAATTTAACTGACCACTAAGCCACGGGCACTAACGTTATCTTCGTTCGACCCTGGAACACCCACTTTCAGCGCCTGAAGCACCCACACGTAGTGATGATCGTACATCTCGAACTTGCAAATTTTTCATCGAATTATCTTCATTTATTTACACAAACTCTTTGAACATTGTAGTTTTGTATTTTACGAATAAATGAAATTCATTGTAAAAGTGATTTTAAAAAATGCTTTTCATTATTTAGAAAAAAATTAAATTCAACATAAAATTTTCTATCCTATCACGTATAAAATTAAAAATTTGTTTCATCGTTACAAAGTTGAAATGCCTTATATTTTTATGCAAATCAATATAATTTATCTTTAGAAACATAACGTAAATAGGAAACGATTTATTCAAGATTTAATTCTTATTTCTTATTGTGCTATAAATATGTATAGAAAAACATTTAAGAATCTCTGTTATATAGTTTGCAAACAAATACAAATAATAAAAAAGACAATTTTAAATTTCCTTTCTCTTTTATGTAAAATGTATACTTTACATTTTGTACTTGCTTAAAAAAGTATTGAAATATTTAAATATACCGAATGTTTGAAACAAAATTATAATATCAAAAAATAAACTTCAATTTCTTCCACTTATACTCTTTACATATTTTACTCTTTTACTTTTGACATTATTTTATCGAGAAAATGTTATGTTATAAAACTATAAATTATGCAACACATTACAATTCGAAATTGATACCAGTTATGAGTGTTGTGTATGTTTTATGCATATACACGACATTACTCAAACCATAAAAATATAAATAAAAATGTTTAAATCAAAAAGATATACAATTTTACTATAATTCTTGTTAACTTTGCCCTTTTTGAAAATTGTCAAAATTTTAAAAACGTTAGGTTCGATTGAAAACAAAATATTGAACTGATTAATATTATTGCGTTTAATACTTACATAAATATGTTCCAAATTATAAACACCATAACGGTACTTGTTTTTAATGCAATACACAATATAGCAATTAGTAAAGTACTTGAATTTTTACGTCAAATTTATTAACTTCCTACTTTTTAATTTCTACTTCTTAATAATTTCAAAGATCTAGTATCCGCATAATTATAAATTTATTCGGTTTTATGTTCTTAAATGTGAAAACTTTTCCTTCGTGTGGTTTTAGACGAAAATAATTTGAATATGTTTCGCTCTCAATAATAAGTTTTTAGTTAAAAATTAAGGGTGTAACTTTACTTTTGTACCGGTCTTAATGTTTCATAGGTGAATCAAATATATGTGTACATACATGTGTATATGCGCTTACTTTTGATACACCAGTGTCAAAACACACATTCGGTGTATTTAACATTATACAATAAATGTCTGACATTTAGACAATACATAAGTCAAATCCCAAAATTCGAATTACACATAAATTTGGTGTAACACAATAGTTTTACAACACAGTTGTGCTTCAACATGGTTAAAAAATTCAGAGCAATTATCATTATGAAACATCTATTCGATTTCTTTTTTAATTGAAATAAAATAAAGTATCAGAAACGATAGAAGTTAAACTAACTTATTATTCTAAATTTATTAGTACGTAATTTTTAAATTAGTATTTCAGTTTACGAAAGTTATTTTTTCTTGGAAAAAACTTGTATACTTGTCCGTTTATTTTGAGACATCCCGTACTAAGCAAACTGTAAATGTGAATAGAATATCGTACCTAATGACCTCGTTCGTTACATGATATCACATGGAAAACGGGGTCAGACAATCTTTACTTCTAGTTTTGAGAAAACAACAAGAAATAATCAATCAGATTTAAATAAAGCAACGCTGAAACAATATTAAATTAATTTTACTATCATAATAAATCGAACAAATCTTTTATGTTTATGCAAACCTTTTCTTGACATTCTGTTTGTTATTATAATACACTATAATATTTTACAAAAGAATTATCAACTTTGATCAAACAATGTTTAAAAAAGTAAACGGTTTTCTGTTCAAGAATTTAATCAAGTTAATCAAAGACATCATTACTACAATTACTGTTGTCTTTGGATTAACATAAAAATAATAGCTATTAATTTATGTTTTTATTATATCATTTATTCAAAAACATGAATTGTCATATAAAACAAAAAATTTTCCAGAAATAGATATAAACTATTTAATTGTACAGTCATATTTGCAAGAATTTTAGATTTCTCAATGATCAACATTTAACTGAGAAATTTCATGATTTAAAACATAATTTATAGTACACTGACAACTTAAATAAATTAGTAAGTTTTTCATTTAAAAGATTTATAAAAGGATTATAAATCATTATTCAGTAATTAATATAATATTTTTAAGCGAAGTTATACTTTGTAGTAAAGGAAAAAAATAACAGAAATATTAAATTATCGATTGGCTTTCAGTGTCTGTGTTTATCAAAGTCCTGAAATTTACAAATAATTAAAATTATTTCAATAATTTTAACATTTTTTTTCATTTTAACACTTTATCACAAGTTTTGTAAAGTGCTATTCTTTATAATTCATTTACTTTAAGCCCAAATTCTTAGAGAACATTTATTATTAAAATAATAAAACTTTGAGTCTTTTGTTACCTCTAATATTCACACCTTTCTCAAATCATCGGTAAAGTAATATCTAATGGCTACCTGACCTCCAACAGTTAACTATTAAGGTATCTGTACTTTATTTCTATATGTATACATCCTCAAGGACATCATATGTATAGCCTAAGTTCCTATGATAAATCTTCCATAAACCAAATAGTATTTGTCTATTTATCTTCGATTCATCTTAAAGTCATTGTTAATATTGTTTCTATCAAACGATGCCCTAGAATTATGATATTGATACATATATTATCAATTTCCTAGTACAGTCGAAAGTATAAAGACTACTGCGATTCCAACAGAAGTGATTTTTCAAATATGAAGATTAAATAATCTCCATAGAATCGTGTGCTATTAAAAACGTAATCTTTCAATTAAAATATATAGAGCATAATGAAACTTCTTTCCACAATTAACAGGCCCTAAATTATAATACCAATCAAATGATAAGTACATATATATAAAAATATTGTAAGTACAGCTTTAGACGTGTAATTCAGTTCGGTTCAATCAAATTATCTGGATAATCTCTTGTATACACATTAAACTGTATAAGTATTCAATAATCCGTTAAATGAAAAATCATTTAAAAGATAGAAAATACACGTTTTAAAAAGTAATATAAAAAGGCAACTAAACGAACGTTCCGGGGGATAGCATAACATGGGCCAACGACCAGCAGTTTCCCGCGAGATAAAAGTGCGTTAGGCCGAGATATGCGATGAATTCATCCTGCTGAACACGAGTGGGTGTTCTGCCGGAAATACAACACCGGAACCATGGCAAACTATGGCGCTAACCCAACAATGCTCCAGTGTGACAATTACAAAACTGCCCTTTGTAAAATAAATGCTTGACGAAAAAATATATTTATCAAACCGATACACCGAAATCTTATCACAATTTCATCAGCATCGCTGTTGTTATACTGTATTATATGTAGAAAATAGAAGACATACACTCTGCATGGAAAAGTGAAACATAAAAACAGGTTATAATATTGTTGAGGCGCAGTGAAGTTGCTGTGCATTCCAAACGAAGTTGTCTCCGAGATCAAGAATCATCGATTATAGAATTATGCAGTCGTTTTTCTAGCGACCGCGAATATTTAAAAGAAAAGTTGCTTTCGAGTTGTTGAAGAGAGCGGACGCGTTGACTGATCCTGTGCTAATTTAAGAGATAGTTATTTCTGTTAACCCGCTAGTGTGGAATTTTTATAAATAAACTTGTTTGTTCAATAATTTGTTGGTCAATGGCTTATGACGAGACCTTCCATCGTAAGTATATTAAATAAAAATATAACATATTTAATCAGTTTTTTGGTATAACCAAATAGTGTGTGTTATTTTACTAAGTATAACATATTTAATCAATTAGATAGTTTACATTGCTTTTTACAAGTTTTGCTAGTCGTGTCGGTAGTATTCAATCTCTTTATCACAAAAGGCACACATTTCTAATCAAAAAACGGAGATACGTGGTTTTCCAAGATTACACAAAATAAAAATTTTTTTCCATTTCACCTATTTTGGAAAAATAAAGTAATTGGAATAGATAAAAATTTGTTTGAATAATATTTAAAAAATACGAAGAATGTCTTAGAATATCATAATTCAGTTTACAAAATTCTTTTATGAGATCTGGCATAGTCATGATAAAACGTAACGCCCTTATGATTAATCAGAACTTAAATACTTTTTTTGAATTATTGTCCTTGATTTATTAATTATTAGCAATAATTTTTTAAATTATTTGTCTCGGCAGTTGGTTAGACTAAACCGATTTTTATTTGTTTTGCCAATACGTGATGCACTTAAACATTTGGCTTCGCCTATAACCTACATTTTCAAATACTAAAATAAGGTCGATGTATAATCGTTCAACATAGTAGTCTCTTTTGTCGAAATTCACATTCATTAGATTACACAATATATTAATTACATCATGTACTGCACAACCATTATTATTTTTGTTTTCACATTTGTACGAAAACGGATGTGTACTATTAGTTACATACATACAACAAAGTAATGTATAAATGAAGAAAAAGTAATTAAGGATAATATTCATTAGGGTTTGAATGAATACGAAAGTATATTTTTTTTTATATATATAAAAAAATCTATTAAATTGAAAATGCGCTGACACGATGAGACTTCCATAAAATGTTTCAAAACGGTCATTTTTAAATGATTTGTAGAATATATGATTTATCAACGTAACAAAAAAGGTTGAAACTGATATACAAACTACAATTTTGTTTTAATTTGAAATGGAAAAATTTTTTTGGAGAAATTCAATATGCTATAAAATATAAAATAAAACGATCCATTGAGTTTATTAGTCTTTGTAATATTATCTTTTTTTCACATGTTCATTGATTTCAAATATTTTGCATAGAAATGAACTGCAGAAAATAATTAAATGTATAAATTGCTATACCAATCAGTTCTAATTTCCTATAAGAATTGTATTTCATGAGAAATAAACTTTTGTGTTACCACAAAAGTTTTATTAATAACTTTTATTAGTAACTTAACATATATTTAAATAGAAAATACTATACCGATGTGCAATAACTGATTTGCGTTCGTTGATATTTTAATTAACATATAGTTACACCGAGAGCATTAAAAAATGTTAATAGTTGGACGATATGTGCATAGACAACCTTTGTAAAACCTTGTCGTTTCTCAAGAATACGTAATGAACTGTAATATGAAAGCATATTATAATGAAAGAATATGTAATGTCAATGTATCGTCTACTATCAAATAGTGCAAAACCATAACCAACCTATTGAATACAAAAATATCGCGCTTAATATATGTAAAGAAACAGTTGTGTGACATATAATCCTACGAACATATCAAGTGATTTTATCTTTCTAAAAGTTGAATTAAATTTTAGAACGAAATACTCAAAGATAAAGAGCTAAATCACTTCAGTAATAGAAAATAAGCAAGTTAAGCTATATAAGTACATAAAAATTCGAAAATCGCAAAAGCTGCCAAAACGTGTTGCAACATTCATAAAACATTTTCTGCGTAATTTTTTTTACATTCATACGCGTACACACGAGATATAATTGAAACATATACATGTGTATTTCTATTATTGATTTTCTTCCAAATATTGTGAATGTTTATTACTTAATTGGTGCCTGAAAAATACTTCCTAATTAAATCCGAAGTGTTTTCTGTGACATTGTTAAAACAGATTGAAATAGTTTTCTCAAATTAAGAAATTATAGATTTACAAATTATTTTATATAGTTTGCACGGTTCGATTATCTTGTTGTACAGGAATTTTATAAAATATATAATGGTAATTGAAAAGTCGAATATATGGAGTATTAATCCGTCCTGATGACGTAATGATGGCTAATTGTAAGACAAGGAAAGGAGGAATATATTTTAAAAGCAGTGTTTTACAATGATAAAACGTGAATGTTTTTAAAAATAAATCTAACTTGAATTCTTTATAAATTTTATTCATTATATCTATTCTTCGTTTCATAAAATATCAAATTTATTGAATCTTCATTGTTCAAAAGAGGCTCGTATATAGAAGTGTGATTGCACACGTTATCAAGGACATCAAACCTATCAAATAAATATGCAAATATTCCAGAAGCATATAAACATTCGATTAAAATGTGATTATACGGTATTATACAAAATGCTCGGCAACAACTAAAATTTTCAGAGGTGATTTTCCAAATCAAAATAAGACAGAAATCAAGAACAACAAATTTACGCTTGAGGCTTTGTTTTTTAATTATTAACACTTTACCAACCGGGAGCCTATTAATCGGCTTTTTGCAACCAACGCTCATCGACCGGGAGCTTATTAATCGGCTTTTTGCAACCAACGCTCATCGACCGGGAGCCTATTAATCGGCTTTTTACAGCCAACGTTTATCTACCGCTTGCTGCTTAATAATAACATTATGAAAATTAAAAGTTTTATTAAATTTAATTACCCTACAATAAGAGAAACGATATAGAGCACTTTCACGAATTTCGATTTAAAAACAGAGTTGCAAGAATAAGCGCTTATATTTCCGCACGAATGAACCGGTCGGTAAAGTGTTAACATTTAAAAATCGTTCAAAATGTTCTTGGGATCTGACAAACCTCCCTACACTAATAAATATAGATCAGCTCAAGACACGTGAGTACAACGATTCTCCAATCTAATAACACGTGTCCGATAGCTTACACTTAATGCTGTAAATAATCATACGACACTTTATAAAAAACAAAAACAAATCGTAGATTGAACATTTAACACGTTAAACGCCACGCTGATTTCGGTCGGCTTTCCGTTAGGCTGTGTACTGTGATATTAATTCAAAAACATTTGATCGTAAAATAGTTAAGAATTTAAGAAGAAAATTATAAAGGCCTACAAAGAAAAGTCGTATCTTTGTTTAATGTGATTTAACAAAACCCATTAATGAATTATAAGCTATTATTTCTTTAAATTGATACTGTCAATCCTTAGAAACCAACGACGCCTAAACGAAAATTTGAGCGTTAGTCTTCAGGAATCGACGTGGCGCTTGACGTGTTAAACTTGCCTACTTGCTGAAATTCACAGAAGCATATTGAAGTCTATCCTAGAAGAGTTTCGAGTGAAAAGGATTAGTGCTTTTTCAACAATCGTGTATTTAATCAAAAATTCATCACGCTTTGGCACTGTAAGCGAACCAACGTCTCTGAAATGTCTGTAACTCACATGTTTGAGAGAATTCCAATACGCTAAAGATTTTTTCGAAAACGGAGTTATTTTTTAATTTTTATATAATGTATAATTTAATATATTTGTAATTTGGAAATCAAAATTTGAAAGCAAAAGTAATTCTATTACAACAAGTGTATGTATCAACTCATCCCATAAATAATGCGTTCTTTCGTCACTTTAATTTCTTAGAAAATCACATATACTTACTATTTATATTCGATACATTTGTAAAATGAACTCAGCAAGTTGAAAGTTATAAAATATCTTTAAAAGTTCCTTAACAAATGAACAATTTGTTTCATCAAATAATCTGTACATACTGACAAGGAAAGTGAATAGATATAACGTAAATAAAAGAGCCCCAGTACTTGACCGGGATTTCGCGCAGATTATAAAGAATTATCCAATGACGAAAATTTTAATTTCTATAATTTTTATTCTAACATTTATGAAAATAATAGGATTGGATGATTCATTGCAACACTTGTCACACCCCTTTCAAGTTATTCCTATCTCGCGTAATCTCCGGAGTCAATTCCTGGAATAAAAATGCTACGATCTTTCCTGCAAGAATATCATGTAATGGTTATACATACATACATACGTTTATATAAATTCAAACTTTTATACATATGCACATTTCATTAAACTTTCATAAAAATATTAATATTAGATAGTTTAAAGTCTCTCGATAGGAATGAGTCCAAACAGAAACTAATTTAAATTCTACAATTTCAATATTATTTTAAGGCCACGTATACAGGGTGAGGCGTTCAAAACAGGTCACCTGAATAACTCGTTTGTTTTTAGAGATAGAAGAAAATGTCTTACAGCAAACTTATTTGGTATCGAGGGGCTCGTCATCTAATGTTACTAGTTTTTTGATAGGTGAAGGCATCAAGGAGATATAAAGGTCAACTCTATATTACTTATATGACTTATATGACTTATTTAGGTCATTCAAGGTCACTGAAGGTTACCTGCAAGAGAAAACTGGGGATCTCAAAACACTGTTCGAATACTTTTGTGTCTTCCGTAGTTGTTGGCATGTCGCTCTTGTAATTACTAATAAGGGTCACAGAATATAAACAAACATTCAATCACATTGTAAGCTTGTTTATATCCAGGAATGTTATTAGTAGTTTAATTACCGACTGGAATACAGTTTTGTAATATTCAATCTTACTGTTCAATTTTCAATTTTNACGCTAAAGATTTTTTCGAAAACGGAGTTATTTTTTAATTTTTATATAATGTATAATTTAATATATTTGTAATTTGGAAATCAAAATTTGAAAGCAAAAGTAATTCTATTACAACAAGTGTATGTATCAACTCATCCCATAAATAATGCGTTCTTTCGTCACTTTAATTTCTTAGAAAATCACATATACTTACTATTTATATTCGATACATTTGTAAAATGAACTCAGCAAGTTGAAAGTTATAAAATATCTTTAAAAGTTCCTTAACAAATGAACAATTTGTTTCATCAAATAATCTGTACATACTGACAAGGAAAGTGAATAGATATAACGTAAATAAAAGAGCCCCAGTACTTGACCGGGATTTCGCGCAGATTATAAAGAATTATCCAATGACGAAAATTTTAATTTCTATAATTTTTATTCTAACATTTATGAAAATAATAGGATTGGATGATTCATTGCAACACTTGTCACACCCCTTTCAAGTTATTCCTATCTCGCGTAATCTCCGGAGTCAATTCCTGGAATAAAAATGCTACGATCTTTCCTGCAAGAATATCATGTAATGGTTATACATACATACATACGTTTATATAAATTCAAACTTTTATACATATGCACATTTCATTAAATTTTCGTAAAAATATTAATATTAGATAGTTTAAAGTCTCTCGATAGGAATGAGTCCAAACAGAAACTAATTTAAATTCTACAATTTCAATATTATTTTAAGGCCACGTATACAGGGTGAGGCGTTCAAAACAGGTCACCTGAATAACTCGTTTGTTTTTAGAGATAGAAGAAAATGTCTTACAGCAAACTTATTTGGTATCGAGGGGCTCGTCATCTAATGTTACTAGTTTTTTGATAGGTGAAGGCATCAAGAAGATATAAAGGTCAACTCTATATTACTTATATGACTTATATGACTTATTTAGGTCATTCAAGGTCACTGAAGGTTACCTGCAAGAGAAAACTGGTGATCTCAAAACACTGTTCGAATACTTTTGTGTCTTCCGTAGTTGTTGGCATGTCGCTCTTGTAATTACTAATAAGGGTCACAGAATATAAACAAACATTCAATCACATTGTAAGCTTGTTTATATCCAGGAATGTTATTAGTAGTTTAATTACCGACTGGAATACAGTTTTGTAATATTCAATCTTACTGTTCAATTTTCAATTTTCAATCACCTTGAGTGATCTTAAATGATCTTAACACTAGGTTTACGGGCATCGATTGGATCATTTTAATAGGTACATTGAAATCCAAATTTTTTGTAATATCATTGGTTCAGTTTACTTCAAATTAATAAATTTGTATATGCAGAGATTTACTTCGTACATTTTTCTATATAAATTTCATTTTGAGTTTATATTTTCCGCACGCATAATTGTTGAACTTAAGTACGAAATCTGAACTGAGTCAAATTGACGGGTTCCGTAAATCTAGTGTTAATAATAGGTCATTGTATTCGTCTTGAAACACTCTATCAGAATGTAAGTAAAAAACCATACCGTTCCGTTTAAAAAAATAGAGTTAAACTTTATATCTCCTTGACGCTTCCACCTATCAAAAAACTAGTAACATTAGATGACGAGCCCCTCGATACCAAATAAGTTTGATCTAAGACATTTTCTCCTATCTCTAAAAATAAGCAAGTTATTCAAGTGACCTGTTTTAAATGCCTCACCCTGTATACTGGATGTTCGGTTATTTCTGAAAAAGATTTAAAGGAGTGATACTACCAGAATCGCAACTGCTTCGTTCAATGAGCCTTATTTGAACGAAATTCCACATCCTACAGATGTTCGCAGAGGCTGATATTTGACAGTTGACGAGGGTAACTACCATAGCGAAGACGGTTGCATTGGCAATATCTGGATAGACAGCATTCAATGTATTAGTCACATTTGTATACGCGGTATTCAACGTATTGTGCCGACGGTCTTTTTTTCATATCTCAAAAACTAATAAATACATGAATAAATACTCGAAGATAGAAATTAGATTTAGGGTCCACATCCAAACCTCGCTACTTCTCACTTTCAAGTCAATCGATAATATGAGCCTTTCGAAAGAACAGTCAAAATTTCTGCTAAGCTCGACAAATTTTTACATACTGGTCTGCATAAGAAAAACTGCTGGCTGGACGTCATCCTCTTTAACGGTGGTAATATTCTTGTTTCTTGACCCACCATAGACAGAATAATTTTTTCACGATATGACAGTAGAATATATTGTTTCATTTAAAACACACGAAAGACTATTTTTGTAGAATCGTCGCAGGTTTGTATCATGCTTAGCTCATGCTTGGTCCACTCAATGTATAAAGAAAATGAATCTTTACATCGACTCTTCGTGTACCAAAAAATTGCCTTGTTTTTGAGAACATTATTAATTATCGAGTTCATTCTTCTCTCATTTTACTACGTTTTGTATTTGTTCGTGTCCTTTTACTTTAGTAGCGTTATTTTTTTTCTCAAATAAATTGATTGCTTCGTTATAATAAATTACATCTTTCCTCAATGTTTTAGAAGCGCAAGAATTATCTTCAGAAAAATGACGATTACCCTGTATATATTTATTTTTTAATTGAATGTTTGATATTTATACCCAATCCTCTGTCTACAATTTATTAACCACGTTACTGATCGTTAATTATTATCAACCCTCTATGACGCTGTGAGACTTAAAAGTTACAAACTAATGTATTTATATTTTTTAAAATTTATTTCATTGAGTTATCGTTGTACTATTAAATTTGATTACTGTATTACTGTAGTGATACCACGATCCATCTATAGGAATTATTAGTTTAAAAATTTTTTGATCAAAGTGAAAAACTGTAATCAATCGTAATTTTTTCTCTGACAAGCAGACAAAATTCGGACTATAGAGGGTTAATTGAAAATGAATAAAAAAGTATATCCATCTTTTTTGTGATTAGAGGCACCGTAATTATAATAATAACACTGTTTATAATGACTTCGATTATGTTTTTGATTGTGTAATTATATGAAAATTAATATACAAGTTATCCCGAACAAAATAGATGTCCCTTAAAAGAACGATTCCTGAAATGATTTCGAGCAACTTTTTCCTTTGCGAAAATGTCAAATTCAGCTTTGTTAAGGAGTTATTAATGAAAAAGATTGATCAATCACGGAACGAAAAAAATGGTTGGCTACCAGCGAGAGCGTTGTCTCCACGCCGTGCTTCACTTGAACGAGTAACTCGGAATAAATCGAAAAATTAAATTAAACTTACTCAATTAGCAAAAGATTCGCCTGCTGCTTGAAAATGTGAGTCACTGTGTCATTGTACCGATCTTGATCCTTGACGAATAAAATGGTTTACGGGGTAGGGAACAGCTGGATCGCAGATATACGACACCACTCAACGTATGTACAGCGAGGTCAACGTATATAATGATCGTTAAGGGTCAAGATCGGTACACTGCCACAGTGACCCACATTTTCAAGCAGCAGGCAAATTATTTGCTGATTGGGTAACTTTAATTTAATTTTTCGATTTATTCCGAGTTATTCGTTGAAGCGCGACGCGGAGACAACGCTCGCACTAGAGGTTGCCTGTCTTTCTCACTCTGTGATTAGTCAGTGCTTTTCGTTAACAAAGCCTAATTGATTTTCACAATATAAAAAGTTGTTTGAAATCATTTTAGGAATCATCTCTTTAAGGGACTTCCACTTTATTCTGGACACCCTGTATAAATAAATATTAAGCATAAAAATGTATTTATATATTTAGCTATTAATTAATGCTAAACAAAATTAATAATAGATAATCTTAAAATTTTTTTTTACAACTTACAATTAGATTTAATAACAATTCTCACCAAGCGAGCGCTAAAATCTCTTTCTATATTCTGTTGGTAACGTTGCGAGTGACGCGAAAATGGTAATGGAGCTCTGGAACTCCGGTATGTCTTGAATTGACCAATATTCATTGGTGTAGAGTTTACCAGTCTCAACGGATATTTCGGTAGATTTTTAAATATTATTAATGAAAAAACAAACCCTCAAACTCAATTTCATTATTTTTAATTTTTATTTTAGTTTGGCTTGTTTGGCTTGGACATCGGTTAGTGAACACCCTGTACAGTTAATGACTAAGTTATTTTTCTACTGAAGAGTATGATAGGATGATATGCAATAAGTATCTATAAACAAATGTTAACGAGTTCAAATTTCTATCCTTAATCTCGTAATTGTGTAGTTCCATTTGTAGTTACTAAATGTGTACGGGATTTCATTTGTACTTCTAATACTATACGTATAAAAAATCTGTTCGTAAACATAAAAATAAATCGTGCAAATCAAAGCTTGAAAAAATTTATAATTATGTAAATTAACTTTGGTTAGTTTATAGATTCGCTTTACAAAATTATTCCTACTTTCTGTTGGAAAATACCGACATATTCATATTCGATCACCTTTTTTTGGATGGATATACCCGGAGTTTCAGTTTGTAACCCTAATATTTTGATAATATGTTTTTAATTCGTCGCTTTAAATTTTAATATTTATAACTCCATACATCGATTTGTCCTGTCACCATTGCTCTAGACCATAGACCGAGTGTTAGATCGACTGCTAATGTTTAAGACGTTTCGTACCCAGAGAAATGTAAAAATCTTTTCGCAGAACTACAAAGTCATGTGTAAAAATTGTATTGAAATATTTAATTGAACAAAAAAACATTTGTGTTGAATTTCTGATACTTCGGTTTTTGCTTACGTTTACTGTACTCGAAGAATGTAGCAAAGAATATTTCTATTCACGCAGTGAAAGTTTTACTTTTCCAATTATCGTAGATTTATCCATTTATTTAGTAATATAGACTGTAAGTTTCGCCAGCTGTTAAACTTATAAATAAAAAATAATGTTAAATTGTCTGATGGAAAAAAAACTTCATTTACCGCCGCCTTGATGATGCTTAGCATGCTACAACGATGTTAACAATTTTTAACGAGAATAAACAGAAATTCACTACTGTGAAATAAAAGAAATAACGATAAATACGTTACAATTAATTTTTATACAATTAATTTTTATAAGGTTCTTTCAATAACCGAAATGACAGGTTGTTAAATGTATAATAACGCTTTGACTGCGGTAACGAAATATATTAATAATCACGAGCTCGATTCAGTTGAAATTCGATACATGCAATCTAAAAAAACTGTTATTGTGCGTCATACTTACGTAAAAAAATCGTGAACGGTCCAAATAAACAGACGAATAAAAACATTGATACAGAAAATATCAAAATGATTCATAGACAGACGCGGCTCGCCGGAAGTCACTGATTGTTTCGAAGGATGGTGACCTCTGTTTCTCTGTCTGCCATAGGTCAATCGCCTTTTTACCAATTAACTTGATCCCTCGCTTGTTGGAAATTAAGCCGCAACTCCGAACTCGCTAATTCAAACCTGTTCTTAAAAAGATAGTAGCTACAGAAACATTTCTAATAAGCTATTTTTACTTCTTGTTAGTCCCGTAGTTAAAATATTTAGTTTAATAAAGCAACAAATGAAATTTTGCTAGATGCCTTTGGTTGTGACATAATTTAATGTTATTAATATTCATTTAAAGGTGGTAGACCAATGATGCACAAATTCTATCCTTATATTAGGTTGTCCCGAAAGTTTGTTTCGTTATCTTCATGCAGTGGCTTCGTTTGACAGTGTTTATATAAACATGCAGCCTAATTTTTTAAACGAAAGATGAAGCAAGGTAATAGAGCAAAATGGGTCTTACATAAAATAATAATATATTATAAAACATGAAATGCATTATGCATCCATTACTTATTAATAAAACGAAAGAAACTTTTGGGACAACCTAATACATGTTTACCCCTATCCTGTATGTATTTAATAGCAGATGATTGTTAAATAGTACAATGATCGCCAAAAAAGAAGCAAATAAAAGAAACAAAGAATAGCGATAGTCGACGTAGAAGAAGGAAAATCAAAACGTGCGGAGAAAAACTTAGCGATGATAAAAAAAGATAATGTAAAGAGAAAGTAAAGAAACTCGTAACGGTCTGATCAGTCGAGACTAACCAGGCTTAAACTTGGGAATAATCTTAGAACTAGAAAATGTAATAAAACTAAAAAACAGTGAAAACAATGAATAAAATTGTAAGCGACTAATTCGCGTGGGCCTGGCCGCTAAATGGGCATAAGGACTGGCCAGGTCCGCGTGAAATCGTGAGATAAGCGAAGAAAGAATAGGGAAAAAAGCTAGTAAAAACATATGTATAAAAATGTACCGAAAATACAAAATAAATGCATTTATAAAACGCCAAAAAATATAGATGTTTAACGGCAAAAGGTGTGTCGAGGATATCATAGTTGCCACTCATTATTACGGATAATAAAGCATTAGTAATAGGAAACTCAAGCGTTATGAACATAATTTTTCAAAAAGTAATTATAATCAATGAAATTTTGTTCTTCTTAAAATCTGAGTTATCGTTAGATCAAAATACATAATGAAGTTTGGCGACACGAGGAATCTGAAAGAAAGAGAAAACAGAAAAAGAATAGACGCTTTGTTCGTAGCGTGCTAGGGAATTCAGGCTTCCTAGGAACTTCGTGCCCAAGACGCGAAGTTAGTAAAGTTAGATTAGGATTTGTATAGATAGAGGGTGTTCCAGATACCGTGAAGGAGCCGGAAATGCAGGGTTCCTGAGATGATTTCAAGCAACTTTTTGCTTGGCGAAAATGTTAAATTCGGCTTTGTTAACGAGTTATTAATGAAAAATACAAACCAATCGGAAAGCAAGAAAGACGGGTGTCCGCCTACGAGAGAGTTGTATGCAGAATGTTAAAAAAAAACCCATTCAATATTTCATGCGTTCATGTTTCGTTTCATGTATTTAATATTTATGCGGAGTCCGACATCGAGGAGAGAAACGGGAAAAATAACTCAATTTGAAGTTTTTATAACATTTTGTTCCATTTCACTTCTAGAAATGTTCGTTACAGGACGGAGGACATGTTGAAGGAGGTGTGGAATAAAATGTTACAAAAACTTCAAATTGAATTATTTTCCCCGTTTTTCTCTTCGGTGGCGGAAAACCATTGATCTTTGGGTCTGTCGTTCCTGACACAGATCCTTCGTATCTGTTTCAAATTACGATGTTTAACACGTGGGTTTTCAGGCGCGAAAAAAATTGCCAGCTGAGCTTCCTATTCCAACAAAGTATTTATCCGGAAAAATCAGTAAATTTGTAAGCTCAGTATCTCAACAATTAATTAAAATCGGTCATATGTACGATTAAAAAAAAAAAAAAAAAATTCATAGATCCGCGTAGAAAAGCGAACTTAACTTTCATATCGTATTAAATAATAAAGTAAGAAAAAATCGCTTTCATTAAAAGATATGTCCTCTGTACCATGCAATTATCATAAAAAAATTCTTTTCTGTTTGCAATGCGTTAGGAAATAAAGGGTTGTACGTTGTTGCCACCATTACCCTATATGAACGTGGTTTATATGAGTAACAAAAGATGAGATTTTTGCACCTTATAGACTTTACCAACCTCGGTGGTTGGATTGAATATAATTTCAATCATCATATTATATAATATGAATATATAATTATTATATATATATATAATAAATATTATAATAAGAAAAATAATATTTATTTTATTGAGTATTTGTTAGTTATTAAATATATATATTATATTACTATATTATTATTATTGTATTATATTATATTATTATATTATATATATGTATATTTAATAACTAACAAATTCGTAAAATAAATTTAGTTTTATCATTTAATTAACTATATAATATAAAAACAATATTACTTTTCCTATTATAATATTGATGTTACATTTAATAATCTATACTATGTAATAATAGAAAATAAGAGCTTTTAATATCGATTATGCATTTTGTATAAGATATTTATTTTCTATCTTATTTTAACTACTTAACTTTATTACGTGATAAGGTAAAACAATTTACCAATTTTATAAATATAGTGTACAAATTCGAAGATATTTATTTTTATATCTCTACTAAAGGTAACAAAATACTGTTTACAGTTTTCATCGTTATCAACTGTCATACGTTTCAAAAATTGCTTTGTCCGCTAAAAGTTAAATATATGGTTACAATAGTTTCAATAAATTGAAAATTTTTATAAGAATAGTAAATGAGAAGAACAGCTTTCGTTTGGTAAAGTATACAAGGACGATATACTTCCGAAAACCGGTCAAACTCGATTTGGTTGAAATTCGACAAATCGTTTCAGTTTTCATAAAAATAATGTTTTCAANATTTAAAAATCTGTACTATGTAATAATAGAAAATAAGAGCTTTTAATATCGATTATGCATTTTGTATAAGATATTTATTTTCTATCTTATTTTAACTACTTAACTTTATTACGTGATAAGGTAAAACAATTTACCAATTTTATAAATATAGTGTACAAATTCGAAGATATTTATTTTTATATCTCTACTAAAGGTAACAAAATACTGTTTACAGTTTTCATCGTTATCAACTGTCATACGTTTCAAAAATTGCTTTGTCCGCTAAAAGTTAAATATATGGTTACAATAGTTTCAATAAATTGAAAATTTTTATAAGAATAGTAAATGAGAAGAACAGCTTTCGTTTGGTAAAGTATACAAGGACGATATACTTCCGAAAACCGGTCAAACTCGATTTGGTTGAAATTCGACAAATCGTTTCAGTTTTCATAAAAATAATGTTTTCAAACAAATAATGTTTTCAAACAGGATTTTTTGACGATTCGAAAAAAATGTGTTTACCATCTTAATATCATTCCCTACCTTACTGATACAACGTAGAATAAGATGCAACAATTATTTAGTGCATTCTCTTTATTAACCTTGTGTATATACATATTTAATATCTTTCAATAATGTATAAAATGGAACTCTCCTTGATTTTTATACTTCGTACCACCATAAGTACTCGCACGTATGGTCTCTATGGTGTCATCTTTAATTCCGCCACTATTCAAACGAGCCCGAAAGCCCGCCACTACGATTCAATTGTCCGCGTACATGCTTCGCGATTCGGACCTGCAAAATTTTTGGAACGAACTGTTTTATGGATATATCCATATCTATTTGGTTGGTTTTCAGAAGTTTAGCCTAAAATGGTGTTACCACAGACGAGCTATAATATAGACCTATGATGCAATGTAAATGTGTGTCACACGGTCTGAGGACTACATAACTCCCGTTACCATTCCCGTGTCAGATGCAGCATTATCGGTTCAGAATAGAATAAGACAACAGCGCTGCGGATACGGTAGGAATTATAATTAAATATAGAGATACTCAATTATTATTTTCGATCTAATTACAATCGGAACCTATGTACAGGGTGTTCGTAGTAACACTCGACAGCTCTATTTTCTAACGTATTGCAGATAGAATATATTCTTTTTATGAAAATTGCATAATAATTAATGATAAACTAATTTCCTTAGCAAAAGGAAATATTCTACACCAAGTTTTAACTCTCTACCTCAACCAAAGGGGTAGTTACAAAGTACATTTAAATTACTGATTTTTACCATATTCTTTGTATTTAATGGTATGCAAAAATTTTGAGAAGTTCTGTAATATGGTAGATATGATTACTTATGGTTGTGAATTTTAAGTTTTTTATTTGCAATTTCTAAGTGAAAAAAAAAAATCAGAAATGCAAAAAACTATCGAAAAATACAGATTTCGTGTTGAAGTTTTCGAATGATTAGATTTTTATTTTCATAGCAGATAGATATTGGTTCGACTACTGTCCGAATAAAAATCGATATACTCGAAATATTTCTTGCAAAAACCTGATAAATATTTTCAATTTTTGCATTTCCTTTATACAGTGAGTGTATTGTGTGCTTTTCAGGCTGTAGTTCCGAAAGGCCCCGGTCGCTAATCGACATGAAATTTAG
Source organism: Ctenoplectra terminalis (assembly GCA_019453375.1). Classification (NCBI taxonomy): domain Eukaryota; kingdom Metazoa; phylum Arthropoda; class Insecta; order Hymenoptera; family Apidae; genus Ctenoplectra; species Ctenoplectra terminalis. The sequence goes on from SMSQ01025982.1 coordinate 35,440, forward strand.
AAGGTGAGAGGAGGAAGAGAGGACTAAAAATATAAAATTTCAGCTTCATCCGATTATTAGTTTTTGAAATATTAATAAAAAACTTTCAGCACCATACATTGAACGCTGCGCACACAGACGTGACTAACATGTTGAATGCTGCCTATCCAGATGTTACTAATGCAACCGTCTTCACTGTGGTAGTATCGTAGGCGATTGTCGAGTAGCCGATGACGTTATAGGAATATCGGCCTCAGTATTTAAACAGTGTCTCATACGTATGAATTACGTTATGGTACATTTTAATTTCTGTGATCGAAAAGTATAATCACGAGTTATTACGGAATTAAACATATTTGACTCACCAAATACCGTCAACTCACGTAGGTTTGAGTTCAGCTAGAACTAGGCTAATTTGTGGCTGTCTCATGGTAATAGTAAGTATATTACTCCTCGCGTACAAATTTTTCAGTATGTTAATCACGTCATTATAGGCAGCATTTGATATATGACGGTGAAAGTTTTTTATTAATATCTCGGAAAGTAATAATTGAATGAAATTAAAATTTTACATTTGTGATACACCTCCTTCTTTCCCCCTCCTCATTAAATTTTACGTCGATCGGTCACCGAGACTTTTCGGAACTTTATCCCTTTTTTAATATCTCTGTTTATAATAATTAAGATTTTATTAATTAAAAGTACATATGCACTTTATATTTAAAAGTATTAAAAAATTGTCGAACTTAGCAGTTANCCGTCCGAGTGTTAATGTAAACGTTCTTTAAGGGGTGTTGCAATTGAGTTAAAGAAATTACACACACATATATGATATATTAGTTAACAAAAATTAACTACAATTTAATTATACGATGAAAATAAAAGTATACGCTTAATAAATATGTTACAATTTATAGAAGTTATAGACTTTGTAATTATTTATTTCATTTAATTTTATATATTTCACTGTACATAAAATGCTAATTATGTAATATAAAAAATCATTTCTGCCGAGGTTTTGCCCGTTAAAACAACAAAGGGTATAGCCGAATAAGCATGGTAAAAGTGCCCCCAAACCAAACTGAACTTGGCATATACCAATCGATAGGTCTCTCAAAGAAAATCTTTTTTGCAAAGTATCAACCCGTTATCTTGACTATTAGGGTGGTTAGGGGGTGAAACGTGATTTACAGTTTGTGCTCCATTTCTTTTGTTTTACACGCTAGAAAATTCTGAAAAAAATCATGGATATTCTACTCCATTGGTTGCATGTCAATGAATTTTTTCAGAATTTTTCATTGCAAAATCGAAATTTTAAAAATCAAAAAAATTTTGAAATGCTAATTTTGTATTCAAATTATCAAGTTACCACTTTAATATTTTTACCGTTGTAGCGTCTTATCATGGTTGTTAATGTGTAATTTTTTCAGATTTTTTCAAGTGGTGGCACATAGATCAAAAAATCGAAAACCAATATTTTCTACCGCTCCGAGCGCTACG
>SMSQ01025982.1:36933-59521 GCA_019453375.1 Ctenoplectra terminalis
TTTATGTTGAATGTTAATATTAAAACATTTTGTACGTATAAAAAATTCGTTGAAAGGTAACTACTAAATCTATAACAGTTTTGGACCTGACACTTGCTACATTGAAACACATTTGAATTGTTTTAGACAAATGTTTATAATTTATCATTTCAATACTTTGTTAAGCATTGCTGTTTTTTATAAAAACTTTTATAAAAATTTTCATACTGAATTTTTATAACTAATGTGTTATACAAATCTAAAAAAAAATATGTAGTATGATTGACGTGTGTGGCACGAACTATATCTCATATGATTAATAATATTCAGAAGTGATAGAGTAAAAAAATTAAATAAATTCATCATATTTGTTTCGTAAGTTCATCTGCTTTTCTTTTAATATCATAATGTAAATGCGATTCAATTGCAATTCCTGTTTAATAAATTCATTTTTTAATATTTTTCGCATAAAACTATTAAGGCAATGTACTGGAAAGTATTATGTAATAATTTATAAGATATTAAAACTCTCTTACTAATCATCATAAATATCTGTTACTCTGAGTGTACAAATATTCTATTGTAGCACAATAAAAATATGTTTTACCAAATGTTTCAAATACCTTAACTTAGTACTTTTATGTACATAATGTTCAAAAGAATATGTGGGTTCGTTAAAAACAAAATTGCAATTGAATCGATAGGAAATGAGATCCTACGAAGTTAAACATTGTGTAGCGATTATATAAAGGTTTTTGCTTACACGAAAGGGGCACACTATATGTACAAATGAAACATTATCGACGGCTAAATTCAGTAATGAATATTCAACGTCAAATATGTTTGTCTACAATCTTCTTGATAATGTCGCACTGGCTTCTCGTCTTTCTTTCTGCCTTTCTTTCCTGTTTTCTTTTCCATGTTTACATACGATTATTTTCACAGCGAATATTGTCAATAAAGTGATCGTGTTACTATATTACCTTACGATGAGATCTCTTTACAGTGCAAACATGTAAAACCTTTTAATTTTAGACCGCGTCGCATCACAAATTAATCACTTGGTTCATTTTATAGCAGTTAGTAACATCGAATGATTAAGGCCTTCGTTAATGCAAAGATACTAACCCTAGAACAACAGTGTTGTATTTTCGAGCGTACATGACACCGTGGAGTCCCGGGGCGCTTCAAAAGATATCTTGGATAATTTCGATATTGTAAGGAAGGCTGACGGGCGAGGCGGGAAGACAACATTTTGCACTCGCGAACTTTTTTAAGTTTCTGTTGGAAACGAAAATAATGAGAGGCAAGAATTTGTACATAACAACAGGAGGCCACCATAAATAATCTCAGCACGAGCTGTGCGACTGCTCCAACGACTGTTTTACAATCGGGCCTGACGGAAAACAGACGGACCCTCGGCCCTCGGCAACACCAGCCGATCTTTGGGGAAAAACGGCCGGAGGGCACTCATCATTCGAGCACCGCGCCGAACAGTCGATCACCGAACGTTTCCAGATCTTACAAAATATACTCATAGAAGAGGACTTGTCGCTACCGCGCATTTTGATTAATAAAGAACCGTCGATTCTTACATTTCAAAGGACTACTGTGAAAACTTAGTGTTCTTTTGGAAAGAGAAACAGAAAATTACAAATGTTTACGATTTTTTATTTACTTAGTTAACACTGGAACTACCGGCGATTAAAGTAGAGTTATTTGTACCAAAGCAATTAAAATAATGGGTATTTCGAAAAATACCTATATTAAGGGTAACGATTCCTTATGCATATTTTTTACAAAAAATTGCGGAAAATCCTCAAACATTCATTATTCTAAATATCTAAAATTTCTAGAAGAAATTATGAACAAGTCATTTTGACTTGTTCGGTAGTTCTAGTGTTAATGTACTTTATTTTAAAACAAAAGAAGCATTTGAATTGACGAAGATGCAGAATTTAAGTCAAAATTTAATCTCTGAGGAAAATTATGCACGTCGCCATAGCGGCGGCAGTCGAGTGCAAAGGGTTAACACAAACTGTCGAAGAAGAATATATTTTATTTGACCTGCTCTGGTCGACGTGCTTGCTAAGACTGTCGAAAACCTCGGGCTTTTCCTAGGAAGTGTCCTAGGAAAAAGGGGAGTGCAATCCTAAGTGGATGCACTTGGCCGATTCTTTAGACACGGCCCTCACAAATGTATACATACGACTCTTCTCTATTCTGTCAAAGGCCATGCACAGGAATAACTGCTGAACAGTTTCTATTGCTTACAATATTATTGAAGACTTTGGAAAAATTCTTCTTTTATTCTGCTTCAAATATTTTATGAAACGGTGATTGCATTGTTTTAAGTTTATTTAAAGTTTATTTAACCCTCTATGGGACCGTGTGGCTTAAAAGTTACAAACTGATGCATCTATATTTTAAAAAATTAATTTTGTTTAGTTATCACTGCACTATTAAATTTGATTACTGTATTACTGTAGCGATATCACGATCCATCTACAGCAATTATTAGTTGACCCCTTGGCTTACGATTTCTTCAATCTTCATACATATTAGCAATAGTTACTCGCGTCTTTGACACTCTCTCAAACGCAAAGTAGTCGCTAACTTTCAATATTGTAAATTTAAATTACAGTTAAAGCTAAAGTTTAACTTTGTCATAAATATTGTGTGTTTTTGTTGTATTTTATCCAGAATCGGTGCCACGAGTGTGACTCGTGGTTATAGGGCAAAGGGTTAAAACATTTTCAAATCAAAGTGAAAAACTGTAATCAATCGTAATTTTTTCTCCAATAAGCAGACAAAATTCGGGCTATAGAGGGTTAAATACTGTTTATATTCTTTATAATACGATTATGGCTATTAGAATCACTATTTATAGTTTTAAATGCATAAAAAATGTAATCGATACGTTATCTGTGTTTTGCAACAAATTATTACTACTTGGATTAAATACTTGTTTATCATTTTTATACTTGTTACACGTCGATAAAAATATCCGTCCTTCTTTTCTATTAAAAAAACAAAATTTATTTAAAAATCAAACCGATAAGATAGAATAAATTTTTTCCAGTTTACGGAAACATAAACTAAGTTTGATATGTACAGGTGCTGTATGTCGTGAGTTGGTTTAACATTTTTACACAAAAAGAGTCGTTTACCATTAACATTTTAATATTAGTGAGCGAAGGTAAAATTGTGGTCCCAATGTCTAATGACAAATCTAATGACAAAAAATACAGCAACGTAAGTATATTTTATTTTTCTTAGTAAGTAATTTTCAGAAAACTTGAAATTTATGAAAAAATGTCACTTTTGTTACAAGAAAGAAAAAATACTTAATGACTGGCTGATAAGTGATAAAAAAACGGTAGGTATTTATATCCAGAGATCAATTCTATATTTAATATTGTATATACTGTTTGTTCAATATTTTTGTTCTGCGAATTTCTACATACACTACCGCTCATAAGTATCCGGACACTGATAAATTTATTAACTTGATCAATTCCTAGCAATGATACATAAATGTTACTGAAACATGTACATTAATGATAATTTAACGACTGAAAGTAATATTTATTACCTTCTTAATGAATCGACACATTGTAAATTGAAATTATCTATTAAAATGAAATACACGATTCGTAAAAGGACACTGCTTGAATTAACAATAGTCGAAGAACGTCATTATTTAATTCATAGCTTAGCAATTAAATAATCGAAATATAAAGAACTTTTCAACTAATAAAACAGTGTTTCATAAGGTTTGACACTTATAGACTTTAATGTAATTTTTGTTGCATGTTAGCTCAGTAATTTATTCACAATATTCAATTTTATCCTACCAATATTCTGCTACATATAGCTGTATCAATAACAATTAAATAACCAAATTATAAATTACATTCTGTAAAAAATAAGTAAGTGTTCGGATACTTTTGAGCGGTAGTGTATGTACAGGATGTCTTATAAATTACGTCATTTCTTATGAAAAAAAGTATTAGACTATTTACCTATGTCAAAAAAATTACTGGTTTGGAAGACATTTTAATTTCAATATTGCGAAGCGGCACTACCAATACAATGTTTACTTTCTTAAAATTGACATTCAAAAATATATCTTTCAGCCTGAATGCAGAGATTGGCTCGGTCTATAAATTATTTTACGCTTTTTAGTATTTCTTTAGAAACTAATATTTAAAAAACAAAATTCATCAAGAAAAATGAACGACTTCAAACAACTTGAAGAGGATCCTTCAGGTATATTAACAAATTTTTCTGTTTGATGGAAATCTAAGTAAGGTAAAGTGCCCAATTTCGTACCCTGATCAATATTTGTTTTTAAGTGCTGTAGCCTATTAACAATAATTCGAATTTATAGTAGAAACGTTACTAATACTACACTGTCAGCAAAAGTAAATAAATTCGTCGTTTCCAGAGTCTCCAATAATATTTTATTTCTTTATGAATAATTCACTACATTATATTTTAATATTTAAAGTTATATTTCAGCGTCTAGTAAGGTATTGTACCATTTATTTTTGTTGATGTGCACTATATACAGTGATCAAATTATTACGATTAGACCAAGGAGTTACATATTTTATATTTTTGATGATATTATGTCCTGAATAATAACATGTAGGTACTCTTTTTTGTTCTTGACAGATAGACAGACAGTTTGACTATATTTTGATTTGTTGACGATACTATTTTACTTGGTTAAAGTGCGGTAAGAGGTATATTTGCAATAGGCTAACATTTTATGCTGCCATTGTTCATTTGCAATAGTGCGACTTGATTCTAGTCATTTATCAGATTATCTTTGTTCACTCGTATTTTCCTTGATTGTTACTTGTTTTAACATTATTAAGTAGCAGTGTGTATACTTCTTATATTTTTAATATACATTTACTAGCTTTAAATTTAATTCAACGAACGACGATATATATCTTAACAATTTTTTAAATAATTTGTAGCAGATTTACAATCATTGTTATACATTATTAAAAACCTAACAATAATTTTTGTACTGGGAAAAGGTGTTATTTCAAGTGTACTGTCAATTCCATTCTTGCTCAAAGCTTGAATAAGTAGGTATTTCGAAGGGGTCATAATAATTTGATCATCCACTGTAATTTCTATTTTGATATTCCGAAGTGATGATTTCATTCTGTGTATCGCTTAGGACTGACAATTATATTAAAAAATGGCTTTGTACCAATTTTTGTTCCCTTATATAGATCCTAATTTAGTTCCGGAGGATATACTAAACATTTAAAGTAGTCATCACATGAAAGTGAAGAAAGCATTTCCTACGCCTTAATATATGGCCTATTTTTTATGTGGCAATTAATTTTCGAACAATGCGAAGGGTGAAAAGTGGGTTAGATGCACTGGGTGTACCATGAGCTGCGCACATCTACGCTACAAATAAAAAAATTTTAGGTTTTTTGCATACATATAGTTTATAAGCGCACAAAAAGCGAATGATATGCAATTTTTTTCAATAATTTCCCCAGAAAAACTAAACGGACCAAATTGGGAATAGATTTCTTAACAACTGATTCGATGAGTTATTACAACTTATTAGTACCCAGACGCAGTTAGAATTATTTCAGCTTTAGTGTTAAAGTGACCTCCGAATGTTATAATTCATTTACTTTTAGATATACTAATACTAATAATAGGTAAAATATATTTTAGACTATACTGCATCGTTTTTTCAAAGATACAACTCCTCTCGCAGTAAACTTTCATAGCTATAATAAAAAGCTAAAGATTCTTTAAATTGTTTTGGAAGAAGTTAAACACTTTTTGAACATAAAACATCTTTAAGTATAAACATTTTTTAATTAATTTGTTGTTTTTAAACTGTTTCACTGTTATTTACTTTTACAAATAATTTTGTAAAATAATAACAATATTATTTTTAACACTGTTGTAAAAACCAATATGTAATAAAAATAACAGAAACGAGAAATGATAAATAATAAAACTTTTTAAGTGTTACACGTAATACGTAACAACTGTTGATATATTCGAATGTAAACAATGACCGTTTGGAATGTTCTTTCCAAAAGGGTACAACTTATAACCGAGAACCTTAACAGTAGCTACTGTATAGAAATTGGACGTAAAAGTTTCAAGTTTTTAATTTTTTAATATTATTAAGGTTATATAAAAAGCACAGATTTCAGTTAATCATATATGAATAATAAAAATGTTGCTCCAAACATTTGAAAACATCACTATTGATTTAATGCTCGCAATGTAATTTCAAATAATACTATTTGTAAATATACTATAATAATATTAAAAATATTATTATATTCGATTATACTGTATAATATCATATAATAATAAAAAGCATTATTATACAATATTATAAAAGTATAATAATACTATTTATAAATAATACATTTATAGTTATTTGATTTTTTTGTGGAAGAAAAAATTTTAACAAATAATAGAAAATTGCAGATACGAAAAACTGTATAATTAATTATATTATTAGAAATATTTAAAGTATCTAATAATAAGTTTTTTTAATGAATTATACTTGTATTAAACTATTTACAGTTTACACATTGAACCTACAGCATTGTTGCAATCGAAAATTATATGTTGAGAAAAATATTAGAATGTTTCATTTTTTTTTAAATATATTTCGTTCAATCCTTTATGTTTCATTAAGCGCTTCAAAAATAAATAAAAACAATATAAAGCTTTTTCACGATGAATCCATTAAAATGTATTTCAAAAACTTGGGTAAGAAATAAGATTGTAGATATAGAAAATAAATTGATAGCAGTATTTTTACATTATTATGAAAAAATCAACATTCTCATAAAATAAATTTCTTATTTTATGTCAACTAGAATATGTAATGATAACGAACATGCGTAGAAGATGTTTTTCTACGGTAAGATAAAACGTTCAAGTGTGTGCATGCGAAGAATCCAAACAGTGTCATCGCGATAATGCAATCTTGAAACAGCATAGTAAAAGAATATCAAGCAAGAAGTCCGGAAACCAACCTGCTATCTAATCTTGGTTCACACGAAATACTACATAGTTCAAAATTTATCAAAAGTTACGCTACCTGCCTGCTGCTAATTATACCTTGGGCGTAATTTTATCGAAACAGTGATGCAAATTATTGTTTCACGAAACGTGAATAATTGATGTTAATTGAAACGAATAGAATATGACAATTAATTGTAGGATCGACCGGTCCACAATTTATCGTCGAATTATTTTGAGTGTCGAAAAATTTCTTTATAACAAAAAAATGATTAATTTATAAAACGGGAGAAAAGTCAATGCATAAAAAATGGAACAAATAGTTTCTGTATCAAGAAGTTTCTTTTCAATATTTCTATTGAAAATACTCATATTTTAATACCTCACAAAAATTGGCTTTTTAATAAACAAGTCGTTTATCGATCGTATCGACAACTATAAATATAGTATTAATTTATATTCAAAAAACTTATTTTGTTTTTGTACATACTTATACAATTGATATTAGATGTACAGTCAATTATAAAAAATTGTTGCTTATTTCATTTATTATCTAATCTAGTCACTGTACTTAACACTAGATTTACGGAACCCGTTAATTTGACTCAGTTCAGATGTCACCTTAAGTGCTTAAGTTTAACAAGTGTGCGTGCATAAAAAAATGTGCTAAATAAATCTCTGCTAATAATAATCTATCGATTCAAAGCAAAGCGAACTAATAATATTGCAAGAAATCTATATTTTAATGTATTCATCGGAATGATCCAATCGATGCCCGTAAATCTAGTGTTAAATAGAGCTAACAATAAGTGGTTAAATATAATTATATATATTTTATAATACAGAGGTATCTGTTTTAAACGATTTCTTTTATATCGGAAAGGTAAGTAATTTCTTACAAAAAAAAAAAAACTATTAATCTTAGAGTTAACCACGATTATTTTCAANATAAGTGGTTAAATATAATTATATATATTTTATAATACAGAGGTATCTGTTTTAAACGATTTCTTTTATATCGGAAAGGTAAGTAATTTCTTAAAAAAAAAAAAAACTATTAATCTTAGAGTTAACCACGATTATTTTCAATTTCTTTCATTTAAATTCCTTTGATTAACAATCGTATCGTAAGCCGTATTAAATTTGATTACCATTTATCACTCGCTAAATCGTTTTAAACAAGAGTTGTCTCAATTCTAATTCTTCGATAAAATACTTAATTTCATTGATTACAATATTACCTCGATTAAACTCGTGTCGTTTCGATTTTGATCGACGTAACGGATCATTTAAGTGAAACACCCCACCAGTCAAACATTCGACCGCATTATTTCTAAGGAATCGTTTCGAATAAATTTCACCTGTCCTCGATTATCCTGTTTAGCGCGATCAAATTTTTTCCAGCAAAATCGCGGCCGATGTACTCGGCAAAGGAGCCCCAGCAGCACGGGAAAACAATGTTTCTAACCTCTTATCCGTATCGCTGAATCAGAAAATACGTTATGCGTCGAAAGGAACGTCCTACCGTAATACAACACACTGTTTACGCCGCTTGATCCCAGACACCCGCTATATAAGAGCAGGCCAGTCGGTTGGCGAGGCATAGTGCAGACCAATGCGATAGGTATAACCGATTCTCTGGTCTAGTGGCGTGTAAGATCTCGACAGGAGAGAACGTGCCAAATTCCAGCTACGCGGCGTTACGATGTCACATTAACCGCGGCCGGAAACACAGAAAACCGCCGTAACTTTTCCTTTCTATGATTGACGGACAATTAGTGAAGCAACTCGACCTAATCAATTTTACGTGCCCGTGATGCAAGAGATTTATTCGACCAAGTGTTCAATTTAAAGACTGCAAAGGTGAGTGACATATTTTGAACTTGGAAAACACGGAAACCGACACCTTTTTTAACACTTTTGAAGAATACCGTAGTCTTCGATTCTCGTATCGAACGTACTATTTTCGGTTGACAAAGTGTTTCAGACAAAACTGCCTGACTTTTCGAAATTTTAGCATGTGGTAGAATTTCGTAGGTAATAATTTCGCTCCATCTCCATGTGCACGTGTATATAAATGTTTTTCTTTTTTTATTTGTACACGATTAGCTGGTGACACACTAATTTTCGCGTAACATATAAAAGTAAGACCGAAGTAATTGTTATAGCGTGTTCGTTGAAAAGCAAATTTAATTTACAGGAATAATTAAGTTCAAAACTCGTAAAAGAATTATTACGAATAATTACGAATAAGATCATTGTACACGAAAATAATAACAGCAATAAAAGTAATAACAATAAGAATAAAAATAACGCGAAGAAGGGGAAAAGTGTTCCCGATGTATTGAACGAAGAATTTTATTTTTATTTTAAATGGAAATAAATTCTGTTTCTATTTAATTACCTTCATTAGCTGTTTATTCTAGATTTATATAAAGCTACATCGATATCGCTGTACTATTACAAATACTGTTGTTTACAAAATAAGAGGGGTCTGATAACTGATAACATTGAATCGAAGAACTTTAGAAGCTAATGTGTCTTTGAATCATTTTATCAATTATATTGGTTGACATCAAATAATCGACTGTCGGACGATTACACAGCATCAGAATAATTTATCGAGGAATATAATAATTATTTTTAACAAGATACTTGTTATTTTGAGGACCCGTCCAAAAAAGGAATTCCATTCGAATACCTGTGCGTAATTTGACTCATCAAACTGACAATGAGTGGAAGTAAATGATTAATCGAGTATAATAATGAATCCTTAACAAAATAACCAATACTTATGTTACATTGTTCTCAATTCTAGCATTAGTATGTATTCATTGAAATTGCGAAAATATTTAATATAACACAATAAACGAGGAATCAAATTTGACATCTGAAACTTGTTATGCGATCGATTAAAAACCAATATTATTTTAAACAAATTGAACTGATAAATTGAAATGACAAAATGAAATGATAAAAATAATATTTATAAATAAATTTTGTGTAAATAGAAAAAAATTAATAGTATACACGAAAATCTGATTAATTACCCCAAAATAAAATTTATTTCCTCTAATATATAATAAGTAATATCTGTATTAATATGATCGGTTAGAAAAATATATACATATACATATACATTAATTTGATTGTTTAACAATGAGTAGCTTAACTACTTTGTTTAATCAAAAACAAAATAAACATTTGAAAAATAATATTTTCTAATATTTTTTATTTATATTATTAAACAACACGTGAAGTTATTCGAATGAAATGTGATTTTACATTTTCATTTAGATCGTGCAGAAAAGTAAAAAATACATTGCTTCCCAAAGTAACGAATAAATTAGACATTTAAACAAATATACTCAATTTACTTTGAAGACGATTAATTATATAATATTTAATATTATATTATATATAATTAATATTATATATAATATATACTATAATTATATAATATTAACAATTAACATTTCTTAACAAAGTTTATATCCAACAAACTTTTATGGCGTTTGAAAGCTTTAAATTAGTGTTAATCACTCAGAAAAAAAAGATTGATTTTTATTCCGTAATTTATGTTATTATTAGCGCTATTTTCAATTATATGCTATTTTATCAAGTAAATAAATAATAAATAATGTTTAGACGCTCAGAATTTATACATTCATGTGTTTGTGTTAATAATTGGATATTATTATTATATCTTATTATTTTATCATACAATATTCGTATATCAATTATGACATAAGTATGCGTAAAAATTTAGATCGAATAATACCATTGTTTAAATTGAGTTTAGTTTGTAATCAGCATTAACAGCGAAGCGTTTATTTACAAGAACAGAATAAACACGTATTCGATACATAAACAATTAGTATACATACATGTATAAATATTGACCGAAAACAATTCTGTATTTCACAAATATCATAAAAGATTGAGGAATTACACGCGGAATGTTTTTAATGTTTCTCGTTTATTGTTTAAAAGGGTAACCTATTTTTGACAAATTTTCAACACACTGTTTGTTGTAACTGCTTAGTTATCTCAATATATCAACTTCCGCAACGAGTTACGAAAAACAGAATGCACGGCTGAGCTCGCTTGAAACATTTACAAGGAATCGATACGTACGTGCGTTTCTTTGAATATCGATCAGAAATTAGCTATTCAATGGCAGCAGTTTCACAGGAATTTGCGAAGTATGCGTACCTTCCGCGGCATTATTGATACCGTTCGCGAGAATACCATTCCCATCACTATAGATAGCAGCAATTGTTAAATTCTCGTGGTGTCTATTCGAAGAATTAGGGACAGCGGCGATGCTGTAGTATATGTGCGACACGGGGAAACGATTTGATGCTTTGGGAAGGGAAGTCTGCTCTCGTAGGAGGGCACCGTGCCAGGAAGCCGATATTGCTGTGAACGAGACCCTTTACAGTAGACATCAGCTACACCTTTTTTTTATATTAGGTTAATGAGTCATCGTGCATATTTTCGACTATTCTTCGAGTATTATCGAATACACCAGGTCATACTATAAGTAACGTTTCGTTCCTTATCCTATATTAAATATAAAGTGAAGTGATTCATAAATATTTTCCCACACATCGAAGGAAAACATTTTCATTATAATAACAGATTAATGCAAAACGAATACTTCGATAAAAAGTGTTGCTTAAAGATTGTAAAGAAAAGTAGCTTCATTTCTAACATTTTCCACATTTTTGAATAAAGCGAAGAACATCGGGTGGAAAAATATTTGTAAGCAGTAATGCGTATTTACAAAATTTACGATAAGTATTATATTTGAAATAATATTCTTTCATTAATCTAAATAGAACGTTTAATTTTCATATTTTTATTTCATTTTATTGTATATGTATAATATCTGTTGTTTCGAAGAAGGATTTTCCGCTTTAAAAGCAATTAAAAATATTTGTGTTATAAAGGGTGTACGTTAACCGACAATGGGATTTTATATAACAATTTTAGAGATAAACGACAGCGGTTAACACCACATCAAAATCGAAACCTCGATAAAAGATTTTACTGTGCTCATTATAAGTNTTAAAAGCAATTAAAAATATTTGTGTTATAAAGGGTGTACGTTAACCGACAATGGGATTTTATATAACAATTTTAGAGATAAACGACAGCGGTTAACACCACATCAAAATCGAAACCTCGATAATTTTCTTTAGTGTGCTCATTATAAGTTATAATTAATTTCGAACTTTTAAATCAAAGTAAAATTTCTGTGGACACCTGTAACGAAGAATTTGATTGATTATACATTGCTTCGGTGAAAGTACAATTACTTTTAGTTAGTTCAAAAGTGTTTTATATTATACCACGATAACGATTGACCACATTGGACTGAAAAAAAAGCAATAAAAAAAAAAATAAAAAAAATGAAAAGATACAATTAAGAATTGTCATTGTTCCACCATATTCTTTCCATTTTTTTGTTTTTCTTCACCAAACTGTTATTCATTTCGATAATTATCCAGCCTTTTAACCAATGAAAAATTCAATAGTAATGACCAAATAGTGTTTTAACTATTCAATGTTTAATTACACTGTTCAACAAGTTTGAACTTTTTTTTACGTTCCGATCCTTATTATGTGTTTTTTAAAGTATTTCAAGCGTTAATAACGAATCTGCAAACCGTTTTTCTTCTGTACTTGCAGTTTTTGAAAAATTTTATTTTAAAGAAAGTTCATTTTCTTTTAATTTAAACAAATTTTGTAGCATAGCTGTAACAGATATTTAATTTCTGTTCGCATCAGAAGATCCTATAGCCCTTTTCGAATATACCGATATCAATCTTGATACATTATAAATGTCTAAACATGCTTTGTACCAATTTCTTGGAACAATCTTCGCTGTATCTTCAAAATTAAGGTGTAGTGTAAAATTGAATGATATCACGCGATAGAGCAGACTTTTATTCCGAGGAAATGATCAGCAAAAATTGCAACACAAATATTTTTGTCAAACCAGAAAGTAAAATAGCTTTCGAAGAGGTGAGCTGTTGACAGTGGTACTCCACGCGAGACAGCTTCTCGATGTTCTGCGTACAATTAACATGGTGTAATCGCTTCAAGGTGTCAGCTTATCGTGTCAGTACATATCGTATCAATCGTGTCAGCTTATTTCAACGTATTTTATTATTATTATATTATTTATTTCTGTCGACAAACTTATTATATTTGAATCTCTTTTAAAAAGCTTTTATTGAAAAATTTTTCATCTCGTATTAAAGTGTCTTACGATTTTTGAATACATAATGTAATAACTGCATCGAGAACGTCAAACGACCGCGCTGGTGTTGAGTACCATTGTCGGTACCTCACCTCCCGCGATTATTTTACTTTCCGAGTGACAGAAATATCTGATTGACATCAGTGTATTCAGAGAAGTCTACAAAATCGAGTAAAAACAGAAATTGAATATATTTTACATTTCGTGTCAAAGAACTTGTTTATATTCGAAAAAAATATTAATTTTTTTCAAAATCAAATTTTTTTAAATTGGGCACACAGGAGAAAAACAGATTGCACATTCTTAATTGGTGCATGGAACACTACGAAAAACACACGGTGAGGATCGGAGCGTCACTTGGTTGTTCGACATACTTTTTTTGTTACGCAGCGATCATAGATATAGTTAAAGTAGGCTTAAGTACTCGTGTACGTAGATAAACTTGAATAACTTTGACACTGAGGGTTTGCATCTGAATCGACATGAAACAACTTTGCAACATTGCATACGTTCATTTTCTTAATCCTCTATGGGACAGTGTGACTTGAAAGTTACAAACTGATGTATCTATATTTGAAAAAATTAATTTTCTTTAGTTATCACTGCAGTATTAAATTTGATTACTGTACTACCGTAATGACACCATGATCCATCTATAACAATTATTAGTTTAAAAATTTTCAAATCAAAGTGAAAAACTGTAATCAATCGTAATTTTTTTTCCAATAAGTAGACAAAATTCAGGCTATAGAGGATTAAGAGAGCAGAACAACTACAGAATTAAAACAGAACAATTGAATATTATCAAAAATGTTAGTGATGTTACATACGAATCCTACATTTTGTCAACGTAACAGGTACTTAACAAAGATATATACTATATACAGCTTTACCGGTCAACGTATATTATAGATAAAAGGGTAACGAAGTCCAATATCCTTAACCCGAATTGTTCCCGGTATCGCTTATATGAGCCGTTCACAGGCCAAACCGATTACCTTCATAAAACAGAAAGTGGAAAAATGTGATAAAATAATATACATTGTTTTTCAAAATTCCCTTTAAAATAAAAATTGATGTAGCTTTCATATAAAGACATGTAGAACGAATATGATAGCCTTGGTGTAATTTTTATTAATATCACAAGTTTTGAGAGACTAAGGGAGTTAGTCGATTTGGCCTGTGAACGGCTCATATATCAGTTCATTCACGCTTTTCCCTAATGATTCCCCGTATTATACGTGCATCGATTCATCCAAGCACCTTCACTTTTGTGGCTCTAGGTATCGCCTATACATTGGTTAGTCCACGTTTTTCACAGTGGTTTCCAGTATTAGCCATACACCGGTTCGTCCGATCCTAGTAAAAATCCTACTTAACCATAAACACAAGGCCACGCTGCAGTATTCGACCCACGTCTTGGCCTTCGTAGACTTAACAGTGATATAAATAAAATATTAAATAAAATATTAAATAAAATAGAAATATTTTTGATGTCAAATTTTTCGGCATAATTTACCTTTTTACGTGCAGCGATATTAAGGACTTTTCAAGATCATCAACCGTTTATTTTTCTTTTAACTGAATTGTACTTTTTTTAATATACGAGAGCCAGCTAAGAAATTTTGCCTCCACTTGACTAAGAAGCGAAGGATAAGACATAGTTTTAGGCAACAACAATAAAAATACACTTTTGTTCTTTATTTTTTTAAATTACATAATTTTCTACATAACCGCTATCCACTTTGACACTAGAACTACCGAAATAGTAAAAATGACTGATTCGTAATTTCTTATAAAATTTTATAAATTTACAATGATATATTTTGGGGAATTTTCTATGACTTTTTGTAAAAAATATATACAAAGAATTGTTACCCTTATTATAGATACTTTTTCAAATAGCTATCATTTTTATTTCTTTGATACAAATAAGTCTACTTCAATCGCTGGCAGTTCTAGTGTTAATACATTTTCACCAACACTGGACTAGTTTCTGAAATTCGTTCGTGAAAAAATAAGTATTTCGTTCTCGAAACCGTTTCTTAACCGCAGACTTCACCTCTTCGTCACAGCTGAAACGTTGGCCCTTCAAGTGTTCCTTTAGTTTTGAATACAGGTGAAAATCACAGAGTGGAAGGACTGAAAAACTGAAACTTGAATTGGCTCTATTGTTGGAACACTTGTGTGAGATCTGGCGTTGTCATGTTGAAGAAATGTTCCATTTTCCATCGTAAGCTGTTTGATTTTTCTTTTTATAGAGTAGGGATACCATTTGGCTAAACAGAACCGGTTTTATCCAGATCCTTCTACTATAACTGAAAATATTACAATGAAGGCAAAACTTTTCAGCCCACCCTCATACATAAAGTGTCGTTCACATTTACGATCGAATAAATTCATATATAAGGTGTTAAAAAAAAAAAGTTCAAGGCTTTAAGGGATTATAATACCTATGAAGAGAAGTAAAAAATTCTGAGTTAACACAGATCGCAAAACCAATCCTTTGAAAGTAAAAAGTAATTTTATATTTTCTTGCGGGTATACTTAAAAAGTTCAATGTAGTCGTCGACAACAGATAATGTAATGAAATTGCAGCAAAGAATTTAAAATGCATATGAGACAATATAGGACAAAACAAGAATAATTGAAAATGTACGTCTATTCATAATCCACAGCTATACGAATGTTGTATTCAAATAGAAAAAAGATGTATTAAAACCCTTTTATAAGAGACGAAATAAATTACAGTAGAGTCACTCCGCGTTAACCGTCTATGGGACCGTGTGACTTAAAAGTTAGAAACGGATGTCTCTATATTTTAAAAAATTAATTTTGTTTAGTTATCACTGGACTATTAAATTTGATTACTGTATTACTGTAGCGACACCACGATCCATCTACAGTAATTATTAGTTAAAACATTTTCAAATCAAAGTGAAAAACTAATCAATCGTAATTTTTTCTCCAATAAGCAGACAAAATTCGGGCTATAGAGGGTTAATCGATAAATGATTGTCGTAGAAAATCAAAGAAGCATACAGAGGTTATTAATTTTGTTATATAACTAAATGTGGAATAAACATTATTTTTTTATATGTTATTACATGATATTGGTGACACTATATTATATCTAGATTTCATATCTGAGTAAGTGTATTTTTTACTTTACTTATAGTCTATAAATTATATCGTTTGATTAATCGATCATAAGTCCGGTCTCACACAAGCCGATTAAAAGAGAGTTTATTGTTATCGACTCTTAGTATGATTTCTTTGTAGATATCAGTAATAATGTTTTGTAATACAATTTTTTTCTTAGATTTCATTAATTGATGTGTTTTCAGACAGATTCTTTTATTTACATTCATTATCTTACCAAGAAATTTGCTTAAGAGTTTGGACATTGGTAATTACAAAATTACATTTTGTTCCTAAAGAATTAATTTTAAGACATATTAAGCATTTTTTATTTTTCTCAATAAGAATCATAAACTTCTAAAGCTTTAAACTCTTTCTTTTATATCGTGTATACATGTAAATCTGATAACACAATTATTAAATTTCATATTATCAATTATTAAAATAATTACATAAACCAGGTTATTAGCCGATTAATGAGAGGAAAGAACGATCTAGACAGATAAAAAATTTCAATAACTTTTCTGTACAAAATCATTAGACTAATCTCAAAAATGTTACTATGTGTTCCTAGATAGTATCTATTGAACTGAAATTTTTTCCATTAATACTAATACTACCGACGATTAAAGCATACTAATTTGTATCGAAGAAATTCAAATGATAGTTACATGAAAAAATATACAATGGAAAGAAAATACATATTTATTAATATCTTTACAGAAAATTACGGAAAATTCTTAAAAATGCACGTTGTAAATTTATGGAATTTCTATGAGACATTACAACCACGCCGTTTTGACCACTTCGATAATTCTAGTCTTAAGTTTATTCCGAAGGAAATGGAAATGGTGATAATCTTTCGGTGCCTTTGCACTCGTTGTTGTATCACTTTTGCAATATGCGTTCGACTATTGTCGCATAGCAGAATATTTCCCTTCCTCTTTGGGAAATGTGGACGTATCTTTTTAATCTTTTTCTCAAAGTTTTTTTAACCGTTGGCAATATGAATGGTTTGGTTTAGTTTGTGTTAACGGCACAGTCAAGTAATATTTAGCGCGCCGAAGACGAGTAACACGTATTGATCAGATCCCCCGTTCGTTATTATTTTACAACCATCCGCAAAACAAAATATCATCGTACAGCACCTCGTTAAGTTCCCCTTAAAAATAGCTACAATATTGCTAATAAAATAATATAGTTTTTCATTTAACACGTTAAACGCCACGCCGATTTTGGTCGACTTTCCGTTAGGCTGTGTGGTGCGATACTAATTCAAAAATGTTTGGTCGCAAAATTGTTAAGAATTTAAGAAGAAAATTGTAGAGGCCTGCAAAGGAAAGTCGTATCTTTGTTTAATGTGATTTAATAGAAACCATTAATGAATTATAAGGTATTATTTTTTAAAATTGATACTGTCAGTTGTCAGAAACCAACGACGCATAAACGGAAACACCGTCGGTCCGTAGGGACCGGCGTGGCGCTTAACCTGTAAAAAAAACTAATTTGTCCTTAAAATATCTTTCGGTACTTCATCGGTGAAAAAAAATATTTATACCACATTATATCCTCCTTCATACCAAACAACTTTTGTGAAAATATTTTCGAAGTATTTTCAGTTCCTTTCCAGATATTCCAGGGTGTATGTATTCGGTATGTACTACACATTTAAACTGTGCTTATACATATTATGGAACACGTATCCTTTCAGCTTTAAATGCCTCGTTTCAGTGTCTTCTCTGAGTTTAATGCTTTCAAATTATTTTGCACAGAATCCATAAATTGGCAGTATCTAAGAATGTTTAACTTACTTTTTGTACTCCACTTCTCTTGTTAGGTATGTATTTTTTTGCGTAATAAGCATCTTTATTTAAAAACAGCTTAATTTCTATTTAATTTATGACATGTTCACAAAGTTAGTTCTTTCAATTCGGTTGTCCGAAAAACCACTTATTCGGACGGATTTGTCTCCCAATTACTTCTATAGGAATAGCAGTTTAGATCGAGGTGCTTTTACAGTGGTTGGCTTAAAAACTAATTAAAACTGTTTCCTCGGCTCTTTTATATTATTTTCTGGCTAAAGGCTGAATCAATTGGAAACGTGGTCTCGTTGCATTGGTGCGGCCGAAAACTTGAGACCTAGGTTTTATGAAGGGTCTCCCTCTCTCTCACACACACACACCAAGGCATTTTCTACCTACACTTCGGATAATCGACGTTCTAATGTACTTACATCAGATTATGGCTCTTTCGAAACCATTTATACAGGGTGTTCGGTAACTGATGGTACAAGCGAAAAGGAGGTAATTCTACGTGAAAAAATAAGTCGAAAATATCGAATAAAAATTTTTTTGTTTGAGACTTTGTTTTCGAGAAAATTTATTTTGAATTTTTGCCTGATACAGGTGCACTTGATCATGTCTCGTTATAACCGANGGTGAAAAAAAATATTTATACCACATTATATCCTCCTTCATACCAAACAACTTTTGTGAAAATATTTTCGAAGTATTTTCAGTTCCTTTCCAGATATTCCAGGGTGTATGTATTCGGTATGTACTACACATTTAAACTGTGCTTATACATATTATGGAACACGTATCCTTTCAGCTTTAAATGCCTCGTTTCAGTGTCTTCTCTGAGTTTAATGCTTTCAAATTATTTTGCACAGAATCCATAAATTGGCAGTATCTAAGAATGTTTAACTTACTTTTTGTACTCCACTTCTCTTGTTAGGTATGTATTTTTTTGCGTAATAAGCATCTTTATTTAAAAACAGCTTAATTTCTATTTAATTTATGACATGTTCACAAAGTTAGTTCTTTCAATTCGGTTATCCGAAAAACCACTTATTCGGACGGATTTGTCTCCCAATTACTTCTATAGGAATAGCAGTTTAGATCGAGGTGCTTTTACAGTGGTTGGCTTAAAAACTAATTAAAACTGTTTCCTCGGCTCTTTTATATTATTTTCTGGCTAAAGGCTGAATCAATTGGAAACGTGGTCTCGTTGCATTGGTGCGGCCGAAAACTTGAGACCTAGGTTTTATGAAGGGTCTCCCTCTCTCTCACACACACACACCAAGGCATTTTCTACCTACACTTCGGATAATCGACGTTCTAATGTACTTACATCAGATTATGGCTCTTTCGAAACCATTTATACAGGGTGTTCGGTAACTGATGGTACACGCGAAAAGGAGGTAATTCTACGTGAAAAAATAAGTCGAAAATATCGAATAAAAATTTTTTTGTTTGAGACTTTGTTTTCGAGAAAATTTATTTTGAATTTTCGCCTGATACAGGTGCACTTGATCATGTCTCGTTATAACCGATCTCACTGTAGATCATTGTTTCGATGGGACACGTAAATTACGAAATAATCACAAAGTTTATTATTACAGAAATTGCTGAAAATGTTACCCATTCTGCCCAAACAATGATCTACAGTGAGATCGGTTATAACGAGACATAATCAAGTGCACGTGTATCAGGCGAAAATTCAAAATAAATTTTCTCGGAAACAAAGCCCCCAACGAAAAATTTTTATTCGATATTTACGACTTATTTTTTCACACAGAATCATCCCTTTTCGCTTGTACCACCAGTTACCGAACACTCTGTATATTATCTGAACTTATTTTTTATACAGCACGCAGTATACGAGTAACTTGTGTTCATAGATTAAAATTAGGCACCCTGTGTATATATTATTTATTACAGTCTATTTACACACAAAAATAGTTCTTCTTTATGGCTTTTGCCGCACACACAACGATCGTACGTACTAGGGAAGTGCTTCCTAACAAAACACCACTAAATCCGTAAAATGATTAACAGCTTTGTCGACTATGAAAGACGCATTGAACTAGATGTTTGGTCACACACATTTTTCCAACACAAAGAAAGATTAGGTAATATACGAAAATTAAAACCATCTATAGTATTTTTACTGAATCCATTTAACATTAAAATAATCAACGATGGATGTTCGCTTACAAAAAATTTACTTTATGAAATAACAATAGGAGAAATGGAGTTAACAGACTTATAAAAAGACGGTCTTAAAATGTTTTTGAAATCCGCAGATTCGGTTAAAGAATTGTAATGATATGATCCAAAAGTGAAATTAAAGGAACAGTTAATCCTTTGACTGTGGAGCACTCTAGGTTTAAACGTTCTGCGTTGACGGAATACTTTTTCGCGTACCGCGTATTCTATCGGTGTTCGATTGATTATCCAACAAGCAACTAAGTTTCTATTGTAATTTTTCAGTTGTGCTGTATTAAATAATATCAGAGAAATATTCTTGAGCATATATTATTTATTTAATATATTATTATTTACAATCTGAACAACGATTTGAACAGTTTGATCGTCAAACGCATATTTGCGTCCATAGTTCATACCGATAGCTTCCACTGGACGCATATGTGCGCCCATAGCAGTCAAGGGATTAATAAACGCAATATGTTACTTATTATCCACTTGTTATTATTCATATTTATTATCCATTTTTGAAACCATGTATAATTGCGAATTATTATGCTGTATTCCGTAGACTGAACATTCATTAATTTAACGTACAGGCAAGTACCACAAAGTGGAAACACATTTAGAATCAGCGGATTATTCGAACAGAGCGGCGTGCGTGACAGCTAGTAAAAGGAACTATCTTTCTTTAGGTTTTACTTGTAGAAGAACTATAATATATGTATACATCATGTCCCAAAAGGTCTGTAAGTCCCTTTAAGGAATGATTCCTGATATGATTTCAAGCAACTTTTTCGTTTGTAAAAATGTCAAGATCAGCTTTGTTAACCAGCTATTAACGAAAAACATTGGCCAATCACAAAGCGAGTAAAATGATCGGCCGGCAGCGGGAGTATTGACTTTGACTTTTGACATTGACTCACGAGCAAGTCAGAATGTATCGAAGCAACTGTGAACGAGTGTTGAAACTCAGTTGATGTGTTCCACACGAATAATGTTGGAAATATTCCATGAGGAATATTCTGACAAAAGTTAGTCTCTTTCTTTTCTTAGTGTCTAACCAAGTTCTCTGCAGCTTGGACCTTTTTGTATATACAGTATGTTTATGCACCGGGAGATAAGTGCGCCAGGGAACGCAAGGATTTTCATTCTTAGTTTAGTTCTAAGGCAGTAGTTGATCACGTACGACCGGTTCTCTAAGAGAGTTAAATATAATAAAGTCCAATATTATAGAATAAAACTGAGTTTAGTTTCAATAACCCTGTTACGAACGCATCCTCCACGAAGCCGAAACGGCGTAGTGTTTAGTCTAGTGCCCCATGGAAGGGTTGACTCATGCTAGGGGAGCACATTCCTCGGTATGAGTCTAACGTACCCCCTCCTACAAATTTAATACTTTTTCGGGGTATATAAGGAGCTAAAATTTTGGAAGATCAGATCAGACCAGTCTAGAGTTGACTAAGAGTACGCCGTTACTCCGCCAGTGAAATATCTGTATTAGCAAGATCGGGTTTGCATTCCCTTTCGAAGCATTCTTCAAATTCGTTAAGAAACGTAAGTCTCGGATAGACATTCTCAGATTATCTCCGCGTCTCGTGCTGCGTAAAGGCCGAGAAGGATACACTCGCATTAGAGTGTAGAACCATTTATCTGTATCTTATTATAACTTGATATTTTAGAATATATTGTTGAGCTTTAACTGTGTTGCTTAATTCTGGCACCCATCCTTAGTTATTAAACAGTCGAACTAACGGGTATTCCCGCATTGATATACCTTTACCGCTCGAGGTATACTAATGGTAGATTGCAAGGTCCAATATCCTTAACCTATAGTGGCTCCCGGTGATATAAGGCTCTGGTTCGTCCACGCTTTCCTTCAGTGGCTCCCGGTATTAACCATATATCGATTCGGTCCACGCACCCTCACCTTAGTGGCTCCCGGTGTGACTCAAGCATCGGTTCTTCCACGACTTCCTCGGTGGCTCCCGATATTAACCACATATCGGTTCGTCCACGAAACTCACCTTGTGGCTCCCGGTGATATAAGGCACTGGTTCGTCCACGCTTTCCTTCAGTGGCTCCCGGTATTAACCATATATCGATTCGGTCCACGCACCCTCACCTTAGTGGCTCCCGGTGTGACCCAAGCATCGGTTCGTCCACGACT
>SMSQ01025982.1:61890-74890 GCA_019453375.1 Ctenoplectra terminalis
GCAAAATAAAAATTTATTTATAATTTTCATATTGAAAAAAGGTACGTACAATAAAATAAAAAATATACTTAGAATCGATCACTTTCTGACAGCGTGTCTTCCGATTTTGACGAAACTGTAATATGTTGCAACCTATGTATAATAATGATAGGTTTATTTCATCATTTTGCTGGCTTCAAAGTTATTAACAAATTGTAACAAGTTGAAAATCATAAAAAATAGAATTTTCAGCCAAACATGACGGTATAAATGAATTTTTATTTCGGAAACTGTTATAACTACGAAGAATTTTTTTCTAATTCGCATTGGAAAAAATGGAGCTTTCTAAGTATATTTATCATTTTGTTGTACGTATCCTTTTTCAATATGAAAATTATAAATAAATTTTTATTTTGCAAGAACAAATCTTTACTCACTGTTTTAAAAATCTGAAAAAAAATATGTTGTGTCTTGAATATTTCTCGTAGAGTATACCGAATTTCATTAATATCATTTCATAATTATCGTCAGGACGAAGCTTCGAAGGCGCTTCACGTCGCGTGAGCAGCAATTCAGCGCTGCGTTCCGTCCGATTCACGCTTGTCAGATATTACAGTAAACGAAGGGATTAAGAACACTATTAGATAATAATTAGTATCTATAGTACTAGTATCTTTGATTACTGAGGCATAAAATAATCCAATGACCGTTATTAAACGTTTACTTGATGGACAGTACAGAGCAAGCCTGACCAACATGCGGTCGGCCACGTTAACAGGTTGAGTGCCACGCGCATTTTAGGTAGTTTGCCCATGGCGCCAACATGAATTTCTTATTATGCGATGTACATTATGTTGAACAAAATAATATCTACATTTTCCTTGTACCAATCAAATTATTTTTGCATGTTCTGTACGGCATTAATTTCTTCAAACCATTATAGTAAAGTGGTATTATTTGAAAATTTATCAGTATCGATATTTACTCTAATTATGTATTTTACTATTGGTCGCATCGCCGGTCACCGGTTGCCCCCATGGCGCTGTAGCCAAGTCGAGTGCTGGTCACCGGTGACCCCCATGGCACTCAACCTGTTAAATTATGCGAGCCGCCGGGCGATTTTATATTTCTATTGAAACTTTTGTTTCTCGTCGTACGTATACAAAGAATATTAAATAAATGAAAATTTGCATGTGTCGTTGTTACAATACGCAAGTGCGACTACGAACTCCAGTGTTATATTTTATATCGATATACAGATTTACAAAAATTAAGTAAAAAAAAGGATAAACAAATATCTCATTAATTAAGACTCGAGAGTTAATTATATCGAATCAAAGTATAACAATAAAGTTTTAATCATATTTTATATTTGTATTACATTTTTTAAAAGCATGTTTACCTAAAGCGCGGCCCGCTGTAACGTAACGCGTCATCAAAGTGTGCCGTTAAACCATTTGGGTTCGCCAGGTCTGGTACAAGGCAATGAAATTTCTGTTGTCGTTAATCAATGGAAACCACGAGAAGGTGATAAATTAATTTTTGTTAGAAAGGAATGGAAAATGTTAGGAATGATTGCATCCAATTTAAAATGAATTTTGCCTTTACATGCACGTCTATAGCAACATATGCGGTAGCATGGGATCGCCGGTTATCTGTTGTTTCTGTGTACAAACATATCGCGACGGCCTAAAGATAATCTATACAGGGTGTCTCAAAAGATCTATAAATCCCTTTAAGGAGTGATTCCTGAGATGATTCCAAGCAACTTTTTCCTTTGCGAAAATGATAAATTCGGCATTGTTAACGAGTTATTAACGAAAAACAGTGACCAATCACAGAACGAGTAAGGCGGCTGGCCATCAGCGAGAGCGTTGATTTCACTTCGCGCTTGTGCTTCTACGAGCAACTCAGAATGTATCGAAGCGACTGTTGATGAATATTAAACAAAAGTTATATTGAATAAACTTTAAAGAACACAGCCAGGAATAAATTAGAGGCTACGTAAAATTAAAAAAGAATAATCGAAAAATGAAATTAAACTCACCCAATCAGCAAAAGATTCCTGCTGCCTGGAGAAGCGTATCACTGTGTCATAGTACCAATTATGAACCTTGACGGACGATATAGCTTGTGGTGTAGCGAACAGCTGATCTCGGGTATACGACACCATAAAACGTATGGCCGGGTCAATGACACTAATCTTCACCTCATTCCACGGTTATCAACACTGATCACTTATAATTTATAATTGATTGGGTGAGTTTAATTTAATTTTTCGATTACTTTTTTTTTAATATAACGTGGCTTGTAATTTATTCCTGGCTGTGTTCTTTAAAGTTTTCATAAAAAATCTTTTCGGCGAAACCATTAAACAATTATTAAATATTTTTATTTATAATAAAAAATAAAATTATAATATTAAATATTATTCAGTAACCATGTTTAACATTTATTATCAATAATTTTATCATTAATAGTGTATGATGTTGCTTGAATAAATTTTTATTGGAATGACGAATTGCATTCCATTTTTTATTAAATTTCAATTACTTTTCATAGATTTGTTCAATATTCATTTGGAGTATCGGATAAACTCAATTTATTTGTTCTACAGGAATAACAAGTAATTAGTTTATTCGATATAACTTTTGTTTAATATTCATCAACAGTTGCTTCGATACATTCTGACTTGCTCGTCAAAGCATAAGCGCGGCATAGAGTCAATGCTCTCGCTGGCGGCCAGCCGCTTTACTCGCTCTGTGATAAGTGTTTTTCGTTAATAACTCGTTAACAAAGCCAAATTTGACATTTTCGCAAAGGAAAAAGTAGCTTGAAATTATCTCAGCAATCACCCCTTAAAGGGACTTACAGATCTTTTAGGACACTCTGTATAACGGATGAATTTATCTAAAAACGAGAATGGTTTCGAGTTAGTGAAAAAACAAATAATAATAAATAAATTAGACTTAATTATTTATTATTCGTTTAAGCGACTACACGTTCAAGCAATTTCTCTAGCAGATAATTATGCAGAAAAGATTACATCTCATCGATTTCAATGCTTTTTGAATATGTTGCCAGGATAAAAATTTTGAATTTTTCCTTATACACACAGGAGTGGCCAATAAAATTGCACCACTTCTGAACAACACGGTTTGTCGAATATTTAGATACATTGCCATCTTTGTAGTTATACTAAATTGTATTAACGTGGACTCTTTATAGTTTTGAATAATCTTATTCTTCAGTTGTTTACACTAATTATTTCACAGCTTGTGGTCATGGCTCCTTATCAACAGCTCACACGGTGGTTCAAGATGGTGTAATTTCCGCGGACACTACTATATAACCGCTGTTCGGCCTTGCTTTCTGAGATATTCGCAAGAAACTGTTGCTACTGCATTCAATTTTATAAGAAATATCTGTTATAACTCGATTAAAAATAAATATCATTAATATATTGGGTTTGAGTTGGGCCTAATTCACTTAATCCGGCTACTCCACGGCATGAATATTTATATTTTTATATATTCATTTTTAATTGAGTTCCTTAAATAGGAAAAATTTAATTCAAAATATTGAATTTTATAACATATTTAAATTTCATCAAAATCGGTGATGCGCACCGTTTTATACATGAAGGAACAAAGAAAGCGTGCGTGAATGTGCAGACAGGGGCAGGGAATGTGAGGAAGAAAGCGATGACAACGGACGATCGAGGAAATTGCGAAGAAAAGGGCGAAATTCAGTCTGGGATGCGATCGCTAAGCGTGAAGATAAAAAAGCGAAACACGTCATTTTGTGTCATTTGTTTTTATAATACATCTGTTCTATTAACACGTTGATTGCCACGTCACCCATATTCGGGTGACAGTAAAGTTTCTGATCGGGCCGCGTCACGCGTATTGGGGTGACGCTTATTTGACTACTTGCGAAGGATATTCGTATGTGTTTAAAAAGATATTTTGCTGAGGAAGTAACAAAATTATTGAATATATTATTATATAGAATATTCATTAATATAAACTATTGTTATAAAAGTAATACGAAAATGGTTTATTAAGAAAACTATATAGATTGTAAAACTTTAAAACATTTTATACAAAGCTGAGGCTGGTCGGGACAACTTGGACAATAAGTTGTTGTTTTTTGTAAATTTTTTCTTGTCTCTGATCGGCCCATTCGACGACTTTTATCCGCATAACATTGTTTGCATGCGCGTCTAATGCTTTCTCCGGAATCATTTTTCCGAACGGCGATATTGTGCTGACTCTGACGACGTCCAGGATTTATTGTATTTTCAGTCAACCCGAATAATTTTGCAGCTAATAATATCAGTGAGAATACCCAGCAGAATACGCTTCGTACAGCGGTACGCGTGGCCTGAAGGAGATTTTACTGTAAACGCGCGTGGCAGTCCTTTTTTAGCAAAGTACGCATTCCGAGTCATTTCGGTGACCCATCCTACATACATAATTACCGAATGTTTTGTATAATCAATATATCTATATACGTTTCATATTATTTAAGACAGTATTTTCTTGAAACAGTGTTAAAATAAGAAACAGGTTGTTCTTGTAATTTTTTCTTACAAGCAAGTTTTCGCGAAGGATACATAGTATACACAGTATACGTATACACGTCGTCCACGGACCTTCACCTTAGTGGCTCCCGGTGTTAGCCATACACCGGTTCATTTGATTCTAATCAGCAATCCTTACTTAACTATCAACCCTAGGCCATGTCGTAGCGCTTGGCTCACGCCCCGACCCTCGTAACCGTAACATGGTTAGCACAAGTAACCACTGAAGGAAAGCGTGCGCGAGCCGATATATGGGCGACACCGAGAGTCGGTAAGGGTTAGAGATGTTGAACCTCGTAACCGTCTATTAATGATATGTCTTGAGCGGCAAAGATATATCGTTGTGTCAATACTTGTTGCTTTAGCCGTTAACAAACTCAGGATGGATGCTTGAATTGAATAACATAGGTAAAGCTTAATAAAATATATCCTGTGGCGTTGGTTCGTGGTAATTGAAGAGAGAAAGAGGACAAGGGAAAGGAAGGGAAGGGCGTCTCTTCCGAAGTCTGCTGGTAGACTCATCAGTAAGGCATCCTAGCACCCCGTACCTCAGGCGCAGGTATGTTGAAGTTAGGAGAAGGATCGTTATTTGTACGAATGGTGGGGTTCTTGATGGCCTGCGGGAAAGTCGATGTTGATTAGATCCCTTTAGTAGCGGAGTTCTCGGGTTAGGAGGGTCACCACAATCGTAACAGAATTGATGTACACTAACGCTCATAAGTATCCGGACGCTGATAAATTTGTCAACTTGATCAATTTCTAGCGACGGTACATAAATGTTACTAAATCATGTAAATTAATGCCAATTCAATGACCGGAAGTAGTATTTACTATCTTCTTAAGGAATCGACACATTGTAAATTGAAATTAGCTGTTAATAAAAATTTGCCAATAGTGTATTAAAATTAAATACACGATTGGTAAGAGGACAATGCATGAATTAACCATGGTAGATGATCGTCATTATTTAATCCATAGCTTAGCAATTAAATAATTCAAGTATAAAGAACTTTTCAAATAACAAAAAAATTCAAACATAAGGTTTGACACTTATAAATTCTAATGTCATTTTTATTACATATTAGCTCAGTAATTCACAATATTCAATTTTATCCTATCATAATATTCTGCTACACATAGCTGTAACATTAACAATTAAATAACCAAATTATAAATTACATTCTGTCAAAGATAAGCAAGTGCCCGGATACTTTTGAGCGGTAGTGTATAATAAACCTCGATGGTTGTTGAGTCTCTTGATATATTTTCCAACAAAGTTAGATATTTCTTCTAATCTGTATTTGTAGATGTTTCATTATTATTTCGTTCATAACGAACTATGGAACGTTTTCTATTGTTCATAATATTTTAGATTGGAAGTTTTCTAATATTTGTATACTAAAATTTTAGTCTGAACCCAACAACTGAATACCGTAAATTCAAATAGGTTTGAGTATAGATTTATAGTAGAAGTTTGTTCTGTAAAGAAAATTTTGATTTATGGTCTGAAAGCCAATATATTTTTTGTAGTCTGTGTCCTAGTTGTTCTCTTTTATTCCAGATGTGGGTTTTCCAGGTTGGCTTATGTTCTAGTTGTATGCCCAGATATTTTACTATCCATGCTAATTGTGGTATTTATTTATTCCATTCAATTTAACAGGTGTGCGCGTTGCTTTACGCGGTCGAAATGTCACATAAACTGATTTATGTTCATTTGCTTTTATTTCTCCGCTTGATGAGCCATTTTTGGATTTTATCTAGATCTGTTTGGAGATGTTTAGATCAGAGATCAGCAACCTTTTTTTACAACGGTCCAGCTACAAATTTAAAAATGTTGTGCGGGCCTCGTGTAAGAAACTTATGATAATACAAACACTGAACGATGAACTCAAATTATCTTTTTATTAACAAAGTAAACCCAGTATAAAAAATTACAGAAATAAAACGCTCATTAATACATATCTATGATGTCGGCATTATTTCAAAAAATTAAATTAACACGCCTAGTGTACAACGAGGCTGCGGGACACTGTAGGAATTTTTAAAAGTTAAAATGTAAAATCTTTGAAGGGCCGCGCGAGAAAGTGTGGCGGGCCGCGGGTTGTTCATTCCTGGTTTAGATGCTCTGTACGATTGGATTTTCGTGCGATGACGCCAGTATTTATAGCACGCAAATCTGTGTATTGTTCCTGGTATTTAATAAAGAAGTATCTAGTAGTTAAGTAAAATTATATTAGACGAAATATATTGTGCGAGAGTTGTTTGTTGATTTTGTATAATAGGCATTTGTGCCATACTTTGTCGAATAATTACGCTATATATAAAAACGCTGCAGAGGAATATTTTTTCTGTTTAAGTTCTTGTTGATCTTTTTTATTAGCCTGTGTACCTGTTCAATAGTGACTGTTGCTCTCGGAATTCAAATTGATGTTCTGGTGTTAATTTCTTTAATTTCCTTTTTTGTAGTATTAGTTTTATTTTTTTTCATGAGTAGTTTTTTTAATATCTTAGACATTACAGGTAGTAAGTTAATTGATTTGTATGATGCAGGGAATGACGAATTTTTGCTTTATTTCGGTATGAGTATAATTTGCGATACCTTTCATTGTCCTGGAAAATAATTAAATCTAATTACTGTACTAATTTTGTTCGGCACTTTTTTTAGGATTCTATCTTTTATCAGATCGTATCCTGGTAATTTCGTTGGTTCTTGATTATTGTGAATTATATCTATAACTTATTTTATGGTAAAGTTTTTTGGGGGCAACTCTTGCATTAATGATTCTTGGAGATATGCGTTTTCATTTTTTCCCTCTATTATTATTTGTCTAGAGTAAGATTCAAAAACTCTGCGTAGATATTTGGCAAATTTTTGCTTTTTCTCTGCAGCTTCTTGCACATTGTCCGCTTTCTGTTTGAATTTATCGTTTTATTTATTTTGTTGCTTTCTACTGTGAATAGTCTGTATTCTCAGTGGGTGTTAGACTCGTCAGATATTTTTCCATGGCTTCATTTATTAATTTTTTTTTAATGTATTAATTTCTTTAGTTCCTTTATTGGTTAGTTTAATTCAGTTTTGCCTTTTGGGAATCGTACTGTTTGCTTTTTTCATCTTCCGTTTTTCTGCAATTTTGCCCTTTATACTCCGTGAACAATTTATCACTATGCGAGGTTACATATAGCCATTTCGAGATCTTCTTTCTTTAAAGAAATATTACAGTTAACTCGTTCCACTAATAATTTTGTGAATAGGGCCTAACTTTATATTGTGCTTGCATTGTGGAGTTTTTTTATTTTTAGAGCACTTTGAAACTTAACCTGGCAACAAATGGAGAGTGATCAAATGTAAAATCAAAGCTTGACTCTATTTTTACATATTGCTCGGCAATTTCTTTTACAACACAGAAGTCGATTCTGTTTGAAGGATCTCTCTTCTGCCCGTTATCCAATAGGTAGGTTCACTACTAGTGAGTATACATTGTTTTCGAGCATTCTATTATAAAGTTATCTTCCTTTGGGATTAGGAATACGTAACCTGGAGCCCCACCACGAATGCTTTGCATTATAATCACCACCTGCTATAAATCCATTACCTAGAGTTTTGAAAAATATTGTGCATTCTTCTTGTTTGATGTTCCATTTTAAAAGGTAGTACAAGGTTGAAATGGTAACTGAACCGTGTCAGTTTTTAATCGTTACACTTGTTGTTTATAGATATTCTTTATTAAATTTCTCGTTTTCAAACTGTTCGATTGTGTTTTTTATAATTATGACAGTCTTATCTGGATGTTGAGTGTTGTAAATAGTATATGACGCGTGTTCCAGATATGAGCATAATGTCTATATTATGTAGGGTTAAAAATATTAGGTTGGTCAATAAGTTGATACTGTTTTTAACGATAATTGTCTTCCAGCGCTTTGAAATGTAATTAACACATTAACGGCGGGACCTTGTTTTTGTAAAACTTATTAAGGAACAAAGTTACAATCGAATAAATTCTTATTTACATAGTTTCGAAAATTAATTGTATTCTAAATACAGCTGTTGATTTAAAACTTGAATTGAACAGATGACTTTTTAAAAGTAACCTTTCATACATCGTCGTTTACTATTTTTATCTTTTCAAGAACTGAAATACAAAACACGAGAAATTTTGTCATCCGTCCTTAACGTGTTAAATTCAATTCAAATCATAACACTTTACCAACCGGGAGCTTATTAAACCTCTATGGGACCGTATGACTTAAAAGTTACAAACTGATGTATCTATATTTAAAAAAATTAATTCTGTTTAATTATCACTGCACTATTAAATTTGATTACTGTATTACTGTAGCGACACCACGATCCATCTACAGTAATTATTAGTTAAAACATTTTCAAATCAAAGTGAAAAACTGTAATCAGTCGTAATTTTTTCTCCAATAAGCAGACAAAATTCGGGCTATAGAGGGTTAATCAGCTTTTTACAACCAACGTTCATCAACCGGGAGCTTATTAATCGGCTTTTTACAGCCAACGTTTATTTACCGCTTACTGCTTAATACTAACATTATGAAAATTAAAAATTTTATTAAATTTAATTACCCTACAATAAGAGAAACAATATACGAAGCACTCTTACGAATTTCGATTTAAAAACAGAGTTGCAAGAATAAGCGCTTATATTTCCGCACGATAGCCAAAACCGAGCCAGTGTTAGCGATGTATAAAAATGTTTCCTTTCATAATAAAAAAAATTGCTTTTTATTTACATAAAAGCGTTAAAATCCGCACGAATTTTCTGATCAACCTAATACTTTCAATTCCTTCGTGTTTTGACCAAGGTTCCATACTCCTATTTTTAAAAATGAATCCATTTTCAATTTAATTTAGTTTAGTCATCATGGTGGTTAGGATATTGAGCATGGTATCCATTCTAAGTATTAGTTTGGCCATCATTTCTTCGAGTCTGTTTGTTCTTGTTGCGGTTGTTTAGGCAACATTTCCTCTTCCTATTTCGTTTCTTCTTCTCGTGGAACATTTTTACCAGAAATATTTGCATATGATACACCCGGTGGTCTAAAGCTTGGTAAAAGTTTTTCCTGCTCCTCTGTTACATTTCTTCTTTTTTTTCATAATGTTGGGAACAGTTTTTGTAGTATTTGTTTTTGAACGGTGCACCCTTTACAACTAACAGGATGTGTACCATCGCAGTTGCAGCATTTAACTCCCTGTTTCATTTCTTTTCAGGAACAGTCTGTCGTTAACGTTATAATTTTGACAATTCATGCGTTGTGAGGTATCACGTTTTTTGTACGACGGTTCGAAATGTATTATCGTATTTAGGAGACGTTTGATCTCATAAATATCTTTATTATTTTTATTTATTATTTTCTTTAGTTTCTAATTCCAGAAAGTACATCGATAGCGGGTATTTTGATTTCGGATGCAACATCGATACATCCAGTTCTTTTTTGTTCATCTTTTATTTCTACGATATTGGTCGATGGGTGAATACCTTTCAGGACAGCTTTAAAATTTCTATCTTGCTTCCTTTGATATCTGTAACATTGCGTTTCTTTTTCTTTCAGAGCTTTCATAATTGGTAAATATTTTTCCGTATTCATTGATTCGGTTTTAATCTGATTTTTAGATAATGATTTTAAAGTATACTTATTTTGAGCTATTTTACCTAATCATTTTTGAAGCGAGTCTGTGTTTTGTACTCTATTTACTGAGATGGGAGAAAATTGCGAAGAATTTCTATTTTTTATTTCGTTACCATCTATTTGTTTTAAATCTTTATTTAACGCTTCCTATCGGTTTTCTCTAGCAGTTCTATAGTAATTTGGTATTACAGCTTGCTTCTTTTGATTTGATGACATTTCTGGGCTAGTTCGAATTCGTTTTTTATATTTGGTTGATATCCACTTCTCCTGATGAAAAGGGGAGTGTACATTGGCCATCTTAAACCATTTGTACGTTATTAAACTTGAGCGTTTAGTTTAAAGGGATTCGCTTCGTGTATACCTTCATAGGCCCTATCGAAATCGCGAGGCTAGGTCAATGACCTACGCATTAAACACTTGATGTTTATCACGTTGATGCATGTAATTGTAGAAAGGACAATAACACATCCGGTTGTGTTTTTACAATCTCGACGACACGTTGCAACAGGTAGAACAAGACTGTGATCCAAATTTTTACCTTCATTTCATTTAACACTAGAACTACCAACGATTAAAGTATACTTATTTCTACCGAAGAAATCAAAATGGAAAGCATATAAAATAATATGTAATGCAATTCAGACAAAAGTTTATCTATATTTTTAATAGAAAATCGCGGAAAATCTGCCCAAAGGCACCGTAGTTCATTTATAAAGATTCTATAAAAAATTACGAATGGGTCATTTTGACCACTTTGGTAGTTCTACTGTTAAAACAAAATTCCTGATCCTGACATTAAAAAGTAATCGATTTGATGTGGAATTATCTCCAAGACATTAGATAAAGAATGTATTTTTTAAAAACAAAATTGTAATCTTACAGATAAATATAATACAGTATCAGATCTATAGAATCTTTTAATTTAATTAAAATTTAATTTTATCAATCTAATAAATAGGTTCAAAGATTTAAATTGTAATATCTACCTTCGGTATTTTTACATGAAAGTGTGATCGGTTATCATTTCATCAAAACAACATTAAAAACCGCTAAACAATGTCAATTGTCTCGTGATAAGCGCATGTTAAGCAAATCTGTCTACGTACATTAACACTAGATTTACGGATTGAGCCAATTTGACTCATTAAAAATATGATTATTATATATACATATATAAAACTTTAATATTATTTTTTAAAAACATACCTTGGTTTTTAATTAAGCAATGAAATATATGTAAATGTTGATTCCTCTCTCCTTCATTTCGCATTATCGAATGTGGTATACCTATTTTTACGGTTGTAAGCCAATTTGACTCAGAATGATTTAACCCTCTATAGTTCGAATTTTGTCTGCTTATCGGAGAAAAAATTACGATTGATTACAGTTTTTTACTGTGATTTGAAAATGTTTAAACTAATAATTACCGTAGATGGATCGCGGTATCATTACAGTAATACAGTAATCAAATTTAATAGTCCAGTGATAACTAAACAAAATTAATTTTTTCAAATATAGGGTTAATAAAGGGTTAACAGTTAATCGCATAACACATGAAATTTATAGCTAACATCAGGTCTGGGCAACAATCAAGTCGCACGTGGTTTGTCCCTCTTCTAATTTTTCATTCCTCGCGTACAATATTTGTACGTGTGCGAGAGCCATCCTCACTTATTTTCGCTACTCCGCTACATTATCTACCCGCTTCTGTCATCATTTCGATTTATACATCGCGTGTGAACGGTTGCATTTTTAGTGAAATAATATAATTTTATAAAATTAATTTTTTACAACAAAAAATTGATCCGCAAAGGTAATTTTGCAATTTATTTGTAAAAGATACTACAATTGATATTTATTGTCAAGTTCAAGAATCATGCAGTAGAAATAGATGTAAAAACCTTTGTGCTGAATGTAATAGAAATGTTTGCCGAAAATGTATTTCAAAAACAGAGTTTATATGTAAAAAATGTTTTCAATGAATATTTTAATAATAAATCTTTCGTTTAAATTGATTTCCAACTATTTGCTTTGCAAAAAACTTCAATTTTCTTGTATGACTCAAATTGGCTCGCTTCGGTAAAAATAGGTATATAATCAACATCCGTAAATCTAGTGTTAAAAGTAAACAATATTTTCCAATTTGTGATCGGGTCAAAAATAAACTTTAAATCAAAATTAGTCACCTTAACACACCGCAACACTTTCTTACATTTCCAAAAGAAATGTGAAAACGTAACCTTTTTTAAAAGGAAAAAAGAGTTTTAATTTTTCGTTTGTTTGTTTTATTTTTAGGAAAGTCGCGAAGAAATGTGGTGTTTAGCTTTTATTTTCATTACTGCAGTGATGGCCGGGGAATCAGGTCCGGAGATTGACTATCCTGAAACTCCGATAGAATACTCGTCTTTACCCGAAGAAGAGAATGCACCGTCGCCTCTTCCCGGCATGCTTTATCCAAGGGAAAGTGAATCGCGAGAGGTAGTTGATAATTAGCATTCTTTTTTCATTTTTATTTTTATATGTACTATTTTAAATTGTGCTTTTCTACTAACTATACGCCTAACAATAAGTGCTTCAATGTTAGAGTAACTCAGATTCCAGAACGCGTAAAAAAGTATTTTTATTTTTTCAAATGTAACTTCACTTGAAACAAAGCTACACTGCAGTGCATAACTATAGCACCGCTTAAATTTTTAGCTGTTTTAGACTTTAGATTAAAAGTGCAAAAGAATTAATTGTAGAAATTGAAAAAGTATGAGAAAAATGAACTGTAGACTAAATCAC
>SMSQ01025982.1:75700-89400 GCA_019453375.1 Ctenoplectra terminalis
GAAATGCAATAATAAAAATAAGTAACGAAATAAGTAGAGATATATTTCGGAAACTTATTGATAGCGTTCCAGGCAGAATTGTCGAGCTAATTACAAAGAAAGGTGGTCCTACGAAATATTAAAATTGTTTATCATTGATTTTATTGATGCGGTGCTATTGTTACGCACCAGTGAAAATTCAGACTTTTGATTGTATCGTATTGTACAAAACGAGAATTTAAATAAAAATTAATTTAAAGTTGATTATTTTTCATACACTTTCAATTTTAACAATTAATTTTTCTGTATTTTCAATCTAAATTCTGGAACAGTTAAAAATTTAGGCGGTGTTATAGTTACGCACCGCAGTGTATATTTTAAAAATCGGTCGAGCGCACATTGCAATGATTGTTAATTTAATCTCTCTTACAAAACGAATTTCAATGAATTTTTACTTAAAAATA
The DNA here is from genome assembly GCA_019453375.1 of Ctenoplectra terminalis. NCBI lineage: Eukaryota > Metazoa > Arthropoda > Insecta > Hymenoptera > Apidae > Ctenoplectra > Ctenoplectra terminalis. The sequence goes on from SMSQ01025982.1 coordinate 76,144, forward strand.
CCGTAACTTTTTACTTTCAATGAATATATTTCACAATTAAGATAAAAGATAAATATGTTGATAATTGAAAACATCCTTTACGGTTTATTAAATCAGAATAAAACATAGAAACATTTATTTATATAAAGTAATATAATGTTTTATTTACCGATACTTAATACTTGCGTTTGAAGAAACACTTAACTGTTATCGTAACCTAAATCTTGAAAACGTACGTAATGCAAAATCGCTAACTCAACGGTTGCAGCATTGAACGGTTAAGATAAATTAATCTATTTCTTATTAAGGTAAAATCTCTAGATGGTATGTGGGATTTCGTCATTTCTCCATCCGGAGATGTGCTAAAGGGTTATACAGAAGCATGGTATGCGGACGAATTATCAAAGGTATTGTAAAACATGTAATGCATCAAATTTTACATATCTATAGTTAGTAACAATATAAAATTGTACTTCAGTCGTATTGACTTGAATAAGTTGAAAAATGTTAAAGTACAAAATGAAAATCGTTTTAAAATTGTTACGTTAAAAGCAGAAAATGTGAACGATAGTTGTAGCTTCTTTTTAATTGAAATATAATTTTTCTTCAGCAAAAAACAGTCAAATAGTCTAATTTATGAATTTATAAACAAAGATCTTGCAATTCAGCGTACATTAAAAATAGTTCAAGTAACACATTTCGCTTAGCTCTTTCTGTTACACGTGCAAACATGCGGAACTTGAGGTTGTGTAAATATTAATTTCACAAAATTACACGTTATCAACGAGGAATCACTTATATAGGTATACCGCTTCATGTAGGTAGGAAAGGTAATGCAAATGCCTGTTCCTTCATCATACAACGACATTACAACCTCCAAAGAACTCAGAGATCACATAGGAGCTGTTTGGTATCAACGAACGTTCTTCGTACCCTCTTCTTGGAGAGAACAAAGAGTCTTTGTCAGATTTGGTTCTGTTAATTATCTTGCACAAGTGGTAAGTAATTTATATTGAAAGTTCTTATTTTCTTGTTTTGTCACCTTTCTTTTTCATGTTTTATTGACACGCGTGCATATCCGACAAGCATTGTTCGAGTTATTTCCTCGTCGTCCTAGTTTTTTCCTGTCAAATTTTGTCAGTATATTCTGTGGTTATAGATAAAAAAAAATATTACATATATAACATCGGTTGCTCGAAGCTTTACTAAAAAACCGATAACAAAAATACAAAGTACGAAAAGACGATAACAAATTTGCGGTTTCTATGATATAAAATAAGCATTACCAGTCACGTAAATAGATTTGTATAATACTTTTCTATACAAAATACTTTACCTTAAAAAAAAGACGAACGGCGTTAGAAACACCAATAAGAAAAACGTTTCTCGTAGGATGTGTATAATGGAACAACGTCTGAAATTTGTCGATGAACGTGTTTCACCTTGGATGTTCTTTTAAACATTGTTTTCATTAATTTACTATTAATTTACCAAAAAAATATGTTCGTGACGTTTTTACTTTCCTCCTTAAAAATGTGAAATACTGTTCAAAATATTAGAGCATTCTAAGACTTTCTTAAAGTACGTATTTTGCCGAGAAAAGTATTTACAAGGACCAAGTTAGTACTGTGCGTGCCACACAAGAAGTTTCGCGGGACGGGACAAAAACAAGAAGAGTACTCTGTTCGTTCCGCATAATCGTGTCTTTGTCCTGTCTGTGACGCGAGGCTGTATAATCCGATTCATAAATATGATCGTTTTGGCGAATAATAAAAATACGTGTACCTTAACCCCTTAATGCCGGGCTTAATAAGACAGAAATTACACATAGAGTCAAACTTTGCTGTGTCAATTCTACGATTAATAAAAATATAATAATCTATATCTCTGTTATTACCTTGTTGACCGGGAATTTTACACAGAAACTGTCATGTCACCGGCTATTATTTTGTAATTGAATATGGAAGTAAAACGTTCTAAATAAACCCCAATAAATTTTATATATACTGAATGATATGAAATTAAACTTTGGACATATTTTTTATATAACTTTTAATAATATTTTTTTGTACGATAAACTGTATGGCAATCACCTGCGTGTAATGGTACACAACAGGTTTTGCAGATATATCTCATATACATATCATATATTCTCATATATATATGATATATATCTCATATATATATGATATTTATCTCATATATATATGATAAAAACCTTAATACCAAGAAAAGTAATTTTTTTGTTATATCCGCTTTATAACCTAAACACGATACGCCAAGTTTTTGCAATATTCTATATCGTTCTGGGTGTCATAAATTGAAATAGATAATGCAAGTGCAATGACGTGTTAACTCGTCACCGGTCAGCAACGTTTAGATTCGAAAAGACGAGTTAACTCGTCACCGGTCAGCAAAGCGTTAATCTAAATTAACACGTTAAGCGCCACACCGGTCCTTGCGGACCGACGCTGAAATTTTCGTTTAGGCGTCGTTGGTTTCAGAGGACCGACAGTATCCCTTTCAAAAAATAATACCTTATAATTTACGAATGGGTTTTATTAAATCACGTTAAACAAAGATACGACTTTCCTTTGTAAGCCTTTATAATTTTCTTCTTAAATTCTTAACTATTCCGCAGTCAAATGCTTTTGAATTAATATCACAGCACACAGCCTAACGTAAAGTCGACCAAAATCGGCGTGGCGNCGACGGTACATAAATGTTACTAAATCATGTAAATTAATGGCAATTCAATGACCGGAAGTAGTATTTACTATCTTCTTAAGGAATCGACACATTGTAAATTGAAATTAGCTGTTAATAAAAATTTGCCAATAGTGTATTAAAATTAAATACACGATTGGTAAGAGGACAATGCATGAATTAACCATGGTAGATGATCGTCATTATTTAATCCATAGCTTAGCAATTAAATAATTCAAGTATAAAGAACTTTTCAAATAACAAAAAAATTCAAACATAAGGTTTGACACTTATAAATTCTAATGTCATTTTTATTACATATTAGCTCAGTAATTCACAATATTCAATTTTATCCTATCATAATATTCTGCTACACATAATGGAACTGTCGAAAAAACGTTGGTGTGGAAGATGGAAAAGTTGCGGAGCACTGCATTAAAACATGGTCTATATAAGTTATGGAGCCCGTCGTCTAGGGGTTAGTCTTATGTGTTAAAAGAAAGTGGATCTATTACGTTCTAATTAATTAGAACCTCATTCCTTTTACGGAACTTCTTGCGTGGCAAGAACAGTATTTTTCTTCAAATGGTATAACATTCGGAATCAGATTCAATAAAACTGTGAAGTTGCACAATTCTTTTTCATTGCTCGCAGTGCTGTTTCATTTTTCTACGATATATATCTTACGAGAGAAGTATCATTGTTTAACACGTTCCGTGCCACGTGGGGCGCATACGCCCCACACTAAACTTTCCGTTCAAACCATTTAGAATTTTCATTGTAAAACGAACTTTGTAAGAACTGTACACCCTTTTCTTGATAATTATGGTCTTTGTATTATTATACAGATTGCAAAGCATGCGTTAGAAGCAAAATTATTTAATCGTAAAGCGTCTAGCTAAATTTCAATCCTCTGGGACTAATACGTACGAAGAGTACACAGACGTAACTACTGTGCCACGTATACATTTTATTTGATATTATAATCAACCACTTCGAGTCCTCGCATTGCTAATGCATTAACAAATATCATCAATCACTTAAGTAATACAGATCTTAATTTATTTATCTTGGCAGTACCACTTATAACTAGGCTTATCTATTGTAATACATAATTCAATTTACATAGTAGGATGATATGAAAAAAAAATATCCACCGATCACAGTAAGCCCATGGATCGTATGAAAACCTATTGATACGAGTATCGCTCTAATACGCCACCCGTGGTTGATATATTGTACTATTATTAGGCACCAGAAGTGCTTCGAGCATTCCGACCATCGGGGGAAAGAAAGAAGATGTTGCTTTTGAAAATCAGCCGAAAAGAGCTGGCCGATTTCCAAATTTGAATTTACATTGTGCAACAAATTTTTACCTTTGTAAGGCTTTGCGATAACTAACACGTGATTGTTATAGATTTTCATGTATTGATTATGAATCTACAAACAATTTTCCTCCAATCACCTTTTACTTTCAAGGTTTCAATTTTAAACGTTTTTTCCAATTTAACCCTCTATGCGACTTAAAAGTTACAAACTGATGTATTCATATTTAAAAAAATTAATTTTGTTTAGTTATCACTGGACTGTTAAATTTGATTCCTGTATTACTGTAATGATACCGCGATCCATCTACGGTAATTATTGCAAAAAAAATACAATAAAACTAAAAATTAACACGACAAGTATATTATATTAACTTTTTTAGAAAAACTATAATTAAAAAAGAATAATTTTGTTACAATACTCCCTAAATTTAATTAAAATATCATTTGGCCTTATTGTACGCTTCTTTGGAACATAAATATTTTCCAGCTAGTCACCGTGTTTTAATTGTTCTCTTTCATGTGCTGTAATCATTTTTCTAAGATACCATCACGTTGTTCTCTGGTCAATTGTTTATATTTGGAATCTCTTCTTTTTAAGTTTATCAATTCTTCTTCGGAATTTTCCATATTGATTTTGCAGCGGTGCCAATTTTATTTATCATAAAAAAAACTGATCTTTGATCGTTAAATTTTAAACCAAGAAGAACATGACACGTGTCAATTATATTTGGTTATATTACTTTTAATATATANAAACACACGACGAGAGAAAAAGGGCATTACTTCCGATAATCAACCGAAAAGAGCAATTAATTCTCAAGCTTGGTTTAGGGTATAGGAGTTGAATAAAATTTCTATACTCTAATTAATGGATAGATTTGACGCAGAACTTTCAGTTCAATAGGTCGCAGGAACTTAATTTTTATATGAGGATGTTCAAGGAAAATGTTTTAGAAATTTAGTTTATTGAGACAACGTGAAACAATTGAAAAATGAATAATCGTAATCAGCATAGAAAAATCTTCAGCTGCAGTTTTCGAAAGGCTCCGTTGGCCGATCGACGTGAAGTTTGGAGAGATGAAAGAAGAAGGGCGGTGTACCCCAAACCTAAGATTTCAGCTTCATCCAATTGTTAGTTTCCGAGATATTAATAAACAACTTTCGGTATCATACATCGAATACTGTATATACAGACCTGGTTAATACATTGAACGTTGCTATCTAGATATTGCTAATACAATCGTCTGCTCTATGGTACTTGTCATCATCGATTGTCAAGGACCCGATGTCGCGATAGCGTCATCTATAACAGTACTCCGCAACCTTTTCTCTTCCACGGTACACCAACGATTTTTTGACAATCCCGCGACACACCACAAGTAAAAGCTTGCAAATACATAAATTCCAATAATACGTGTATATTTTTACTAAATAAAAAACTCAATAAAATAGCTGTACGTATGCAGATGTCTACTTTAATTTAAGCTTTATATAAAGCTATTGGAATTGTACGCCAATGCAAGAACAAAAATATTTAGTTATAGATTACGTGCAAACATTTTTTTTTTACATTTAAATATAAAGTTTGTTGTTTGAAGTTTACTTACGTTTATTTAATCAAATTTCTAACTAATGCGGTGGTTAAAAAATTTAATTATTCTCGAGAAAATCGCGGCACACCCAAGACCACTTCGCGGTACACTAATGTGTCGCCGCACAGCAGTTGCGGAGCACTGATCATTATAGCACTGACCTATAGAGTCAGTATTTATAGGATGTCTCATAGATGTAAATTACGTTATTGTAGGAGCTAAGGAAAAAAAATAAAAGGGTACCAGCCGCATTCAAACCAACGAGCTCTAACGTCGTAACCGGGACTCTACGCCGGCACTCACGGTGTCCTCTCTGATTTCTCGTTGTTATTGCTCCTGTTGACTGGTATGAAGGTCCTGATCGCGTATTATGTTACATTTTAATTTCAATAGTCGAAAAATCTAATTACTCGTTACCAAGAGAAATTAACATTAGAACTACCGAACCAGTCAAAATGACTGGTTCATAATTTCTTACAGAAATTTTAGAAATTTACAATAATAAATATTTGGGGATTTTCCGTAATTTTTTGTAAAAAATATGTACAAAGAATTGTTACCCTTATTATAGGTATTTTGAAAAATACCTATCATTTTGATTTCTTTGGTACAAATAGCTCTGCTTTAATCGCCGGTAGTTCTAGTGTTAAACATAATTGACTTTTCAAATACCGTTGCTTACATAGATAATTATGTTATGGTACATTTTAATTTAAATTATATTTTAACACTATAATGCTACGTGAGTAACGGTATTTGGTAAGTCAAATATGTTGAATCCCTTGATAACCAGTAATTAGGCTTTTCAGTCGTTGAAATTAAAATGTACCATAACGTAATTTACATCTGTCGTGCATCCTATAGACACATGATCCTATAGATCACTCTATAGCGACATGGGGTACTCGACAGTCGATGACGATAAGTACCACATCGTAGACGGTTGTATTAAATAGTAACATCTGGATAGACAGCGTTCAATGCATTACTTAGGTCTGTATACGCAGTATTGAGTGTATGGTGCTGACAGTTTTTTGTTAATATCTCAGAAACTAATAACTGGATGAAGCTAAAAGTTTTTATTCGGAGTCCACCTCCTCCTTTCACCCTCCGCTTCAAATTTTGTGTCGATCGGCCAACGGGGTCTTTTGGAACTTTATCCAAATCTCATATACAATATATCAACATACTTTATTTCAATATGTGATTTAAAAGTAACTGAAAATAGGCTGATTAACTTTGCGCAATATTTTGTAAGGCAACGTAAATGTAAGTTCANTTTTTAAGAATCTAGTAAAGAAGATAGAATTTTGGTAAAAAATGATTTCATTTTAGGCTTAAAATAACAACTAATAAGTGAAGTTAATAGCATATTACCACTTTAACGGCCCCCGTCTACGCAGTCAAACATCGCCAGGGGCCGGCAGTATTTTTGAAGAATTAATTTTAAAGAACTTTATTAAATTCACGACGAGCGCCGACATTTGCTCCATAATTTACGTGGTACACTACTGTAGTTTAAAATCAAAAATTAAAAATAGGCAATAATTACCTAAAATCAAAGACGTGGCGATGAAATACGAAGCCAATAGCAACATCCACATTTGTTTACATTCATAAATTATCACACAAAGAGTGTGGTACTGGCCAACAACCTTCGGCGGTAGCATCACGCACATGTTGTGTGAGCGGTCGTTAACGGTTGTTCCGGCTATCACACACATGTTGTGTCAGCGGTCGTTAAAGTTTTAATACTAGTCGACTTTGCTTCTGTATGAATGTCGAAAGAAACATTACNACTCGTATGCAATAATAATACTATATTAGCCATTTGCGCTCGAGAGACGACTCTCACTCCCCACTTGGATTAATGCAACAATTCGAATGGTGACTGATATGCAGACTACGAATTTTTATGCAAATTCATCTTTTTGAGAATCTAGTAAAAAAGATACAATTTTGGTAAAAAATGATTTCATTTTAGGCTTAAAATAATAACTAATAAGTGAAGGTAATAGCATATTACCACTTTAACGGCCCCCGTCTACGCAGTCAAACGTCGCCAGGGACCGGCAGTATTTTTGAAGAATTAATTTTAAAGAACTTTATTAAATTCACGAAAGCGCCGACATTTGCTCCATAATTTACGTGGTACACTACTGTAATTTAAAATCAAAAATTAAAAATAGGCAATAATTAGCTAAAATCAAAGACGTGGCGATGAAATACGAAGCCAATAGCAATATCCACACTTGTTTATATTCATAAATTATCACACAAAAAGTGTGGTACTGGCCAACAACCTTCGGTGATAGCATCACACACATGTTGTGTGAGCGGTCCTTAAAGTGTTAAAAATGGAATTTACAAATCCTCAAATATAGCAGCTGTCACGTTTGTATCATAAACTTGGGGTAGCCTGTTATCCTAACATTAGACAAATTACAGTTGACATTGAAATCAAGCATGCTAAGGTTATTTAAGATTTACTAAGTCTCTTTATTTCCTTTTATATTTCAGTGGATAAACAATGGATTGGTAACCAACCATGAAATTGGTCATCTTCCATTTGAAGCCGAGGTATCTTCGTATTTGATTTACGGTGGTAAAAATCGTATAACCGTTGCGGTGGATAATACTTTGCTTCAGACAAGCGTACCACAAGGAAAAATTATCGACACTGCCACCGACGATGGAACAACACACGTGCAGACTTACACTTTTGACTTTTTCAACTATGCCGGTATACACAGGTAAGTAATTATTTACGGTCATTTGAAATTTTAATCATAATTTTTCATTAGGAATGAAATATTTTTTATATTTGTAAAAAAAAATTAATTATAAGACCAGTATGAAATAAAATCATACGATGAAGGTTAGATAACTTCGTGTAGAATAATTGTAGAAAAGGGCATACCCGGATAAGGGGGTCAAATTGCCCTTAAACTCAGCTAAATCAGCATAGTAATTTTTGTAGTGTTACTGATACGATTACCAAATACTTTATTTTAAGAAAAACGCGTTTAAAGATTCGAGTTACAGTTCAGACCATTTAAAATTAATTAATATTAGGTACGGGAGAAAGTGGGTGCGGTTTTTTGCAAGAGATAAATTCAAATTTAATTTCTTGCAGTATTTTGCAGAAATGATATAATAATAATGGTATCGTTAAAAGATTTTGTTCATTTAGTTAGTGTGCACTATTTCAATTCTTCGTTTGTTTCACTGTTCCGTTATCTGTCCAAAGTTAAAGATAGTAAGTGAAATATTAAAAATTCATGCTTTCGTATTTTATGAATTTAACTTTAGAAACGCTACAAGAAATGTAGCAGAACGAATTTGTAGTGTTTGTAGAGATCTTTTTGGTATTAAAAAGAGAGCATAACAAATTGGTTCAAGTTTATTCCAAGTAAAAATTTCCAAATGTAAAAATTTGAAACGATAACGAGATCGAAACAGCGGTTAATTTATTTTTCGCAATCAGAACTCGAGATTTTTATACCAATCGAATGTATAAGTTTAAAAAAACATTGGAGAAGAGCTACAGAAATTAATAATGATTACTTCATTAAATAAAATTACATTTCAAGAAAGTTCGGACTCCCTGAATTTTGTACCATAAATCCGCACGAACTTTTTCCGACACCTAATATTTTGTATTTTAGTATTACTATACAAAAGAATAAAGAATTTGTAATTCGTATAAATTTTAAAGATAATTCAATACTTTTTATAAAATTTACAAAAGTTGTCAGTTTTGTATTCTTATTAGCTGACTGTTATATGTACAACGTGTACTTAACGAAATGTAACATACCATTATTGTAATAACATCGTGGCTGTTAGATTATATCTTTTTATAAGAATTACTTCACAAACGATCCTTTGAAGATCAACATGCTATACACGAATGAATTTTTTTTTTTTATCGACTTTAATATCAGAGTAACGAAAATAGGCTATTCCATAAAAAAAAGTTGAATGATCTTGAAATCTCAGAAAATATACTTTGAAAAAAATATTTTACATGTTGTCTTGTGTCGTTAAAGCAATGAAAATATTTCAAGTTTTAATCTTAGGTGACTCGCTCTATATAATTGACAGAACAGGGTTGCTTTCGTTAACGCAAACGAAATTTGTTTCCTATTTTATGGAAATAAAATCTCGTAAACAATTGCTTATTATAGAAAATATGTGTACTTACCTTGTCTTTTATTTCTGTTATAAATATAACTAAAATTATTTAGTAACAATATTTCGATAATATTTTCTTTAACCGAATCATTTAATTAAATTAATCATAAGTAATCATAATTTTTAAACTACAACGAAAAATACTTATCACAAAAAATATACGTACACATATCCCTGTAAAAAGAGTTTATTGTCACTATCATTATCATGATTGAACTTCAAAACAAAATTACGTACTACTCGGCTAAATGAAGTAGTATGAGAATTTGTGTAATAGTTAATTCGTAATTTCACTTTCATTCTAGTTTTATCAACAACATTAAACCATACGATAAGATAAAAATTTAGTTTCATTACTGAAAAGAATAACGCAATAGTTATAGATGTTCAACTTCGTTTAGACATTAACTTCGTTTGACGCAATATAAAGTGAAAAATATTTCTATTGGCTAACTGAACAAAACAAACGTATAATGTACCTCAGTTGACTCGTTGGTCTATTTGCCAGCTTTTTAAAAAATTTGCATTGTTCACTGACCCATACAACAATTTCACGACGACAACAGATCATTAGCGGTATCTATGCGTCGAATAAAAGCAAATTACCAATGCAGAACAATTTCCAGTGGGAAGGATGTACGAATGAATTCACCTGTTTTCACGTGACAATAAGATATTAGATAAAAATAAAAATACGAATGTGATGTTTTTAAATTACAGGCCTGTTTTGCTACATACAAAACCACGCATCTATATTGAAGATATCACTGTAAGGACAGGATTAATCGGTGATGTTGGTATCATAAAGTACATCATACAATCAGCTGGCTTACATGAGCATGAAATTCCTATCTATAGCGTGAGTCTGTTCGATGCTGGGGATACTTTAGCTGTGGAGCCAGCTTATGGATTTTCCGGTACGCTGAAGGTACCATTTCCTAACCTCTGGTGGCCTAGAGGTATGAATTCTAATCCTGGATACCTTTATACTTTGAAGGTACGATTCTTTTTTTTTATTTCTTTTCTAAATTCAACTGCATTAAACGACGTGCTGTATAGACATTGATTTTCTGTTCTAATGTCGTTACCTGCATTGCTAATCATAAAGTGTGATATGCTATTACATACGTTACATTGGACAGGATAAAACGGTGTTTAAAAAATTTGAAAAACCAAAACAGAGTTTACGTATTATACGTTAGCTCAAGGCCTTCATACCCGTCGATAGGAGCAAGAAGAAGGAGGAATCATCGGTGAGGGCACTCGTGGCTATGGGCGTAGAGTCCCGGCTTATGGAGACAGAGATCGCGAGTTCTCGAATCCTGTTGGTGATCCCTCATTTTTTCCTCGCCTCCTACATTCATTTCTTATCATGTACACCTATTAGAAATTTATTACCTTTTTTGTTAAACTGACCGGATTGAGCATAAGATAGATTTAAGTTGTAAAGTCGACGAGTCTCGCGAACAGAGTTTCCTACACTGACAAGGGAAGTTTCCCGGATGAGTAATTAATTTTAAAAAAATAACTATTGGAAGTTATAGTACTCTATCTACTGATTTCAATGTCAGTGTTTTTCGTTAATAACTCGTTAACAAAGCCGAATTTGACATTTTCGCAAAAGAAAAAGTTGCATAGAATCATCTCAGAAATCACATCTTAAAGGGAGTTACAGACCTTTTAGAGCGCCCTGTATATTGAAGAATAGCCGGAATCTTCTATGGTTGAGTTTGTAGTTTATGTACCTTTATCTGGTTGTGCTGTTTTTTATATGGGAGCTGCAGCTGTGGGTCATACCGATGTGGAGTTGCTCTCTTGAATTTTGTATAGTTCTTCATATGTAGCTGTCCTGAGTTACTGAAGGAAGTTGCTCGCTTCCTGACACGTTAAGTGATGGCGTATGACTTCTCGTCTTGCTTTGCTTGTTTACTGTTTGCTGGATTTTACTTTCGTAACTGATTTTTTTTTCACCGATAAGGGTTCCTTGAATATAAAGCCGGTTGAGGGGAGCGCCAATAGCGGCTATTGCTTATTACTACTTTGTCGGCCACAAGGGACAATGCCACGCGATATTTGTTCTGTTCACTCTTAACACGTTGAGTGCCACGTCAGCCATCGGTAACTGACACTGAACTTTCCGTTTAGGCCGCGTCAACCACCGGTGGCTGACAGTGTAAAATATGATATAAAACTAAAAAATTTACATTGTTTTAAGTAATTACTGAAAATTAATTTAAAATTTACTTAATTCTTATCTATTACAGGATTATATTATTAAGACATTTTAATGGATTTTATTGAAACACGGTAAACATAAAAACGGTTGTCCTTTGCAGGTATCACAAAAAGCGACAACTCGTTTAGTCATTTTTCTGGCCATTGTTCTATCATATCGTGTCGCATTTTTTTCATAACATGATTTAAAATATTTTCGCACTTGCGGAGACTTTTCCAGCTATTTTTTTTGGTGTTTGTTTCGTTGTTTTTTAGAAGTTGTTGCAATACTGCCAGATGGAATGTCTTCTTCTCGGCAACTTGTAAGGTGTACCGCTAATTTTTTAATAGCGCGTAACACGTTGAATGAATGTCTACAAGCATTTCATTCTAAACGTAAACATCTTCTACTGCGAAAAGAAACAATGGCCCTAATATATTTACACAGCTGTATCGAGTAAATTTGAATCTGTTAGTAGCGCGCTTCGCATCGCGATACCAGCGCTTCTAAGCAGCGCGCGTGGCCTAACGGGGATTTCCTTAAGAATTCGCGTGGCGCTCAACGTGTTAAATTAAAGTTGTCCTCTGTCAGGTGTTCGTAATTCACTGAATGCTTGAGATCGGTATCTCACGAAAACTCGAAATCGACTTTCAATCCCGTTTCATCTTCTGCCAATAGCCGCTTGAGTAGGAAACCTCGTACTTGCACAAGTTTCTGCATCTAGACCCGTCCATTGGCAAGAGTCTCGCGTCGGGCGAAAACGCTCGCGCATACTCGCTCTAAACATAATATTTACACATATATACATGCTACAAAGTTAATTATAGGGATAAAAACGTTCACACAGTTGTTTCAGTTTAGAATAGATTTAGGAATCAAGTAACCGCTCTTTTCGATCTATTTTCAAAAGCAACGCCTTTTTTTCACGTTATAATTCTTGGGTCCTGTGACGGTCCTAGTGTTCAACGCACCTCAGATGTGTACCATATGAATCCAGTGTAGCGCATTAGGGCATCGTATTGACGTAGGAATGTTGGGTTGACACAGGTAAAATACTCATTTGTAAAATATAACAATGTCTTTAATTCTCAATACTGCTCTTACATTAACTGGACTCTCTAACTCTATATGTTTCACATTCCGTTCTCGCACTCTCTAGATTTTCTCTCAAACTCACTCTCCGACTCTCAATCCTCAACTGTCTCGCACGCGCATTTTCCCTAACCATATATTCTAGCAT
>SMSQ01025983.1:0-29134 GCA_019453375.1 Ctenoplectra terminalis
AGTGAACTATTCGCGCACTAAGCGGACAATTTCTGTACGCACTAACAATTTGTTCGTTAATTTTTCTTCGATCAAATTTTGTGCAATTAAAATACTGGTATAACATGATTCGTAATATTTCAACATAAATTCATCGTTTTTTTTTCCGCTAAAGTTTTCAGCGTTTAATTATATTTTTAACTTATAGCACATTGCATACTATAGTACAGCATGTTTTGATGTGTAAAATTAGAAAATAACTTTTGACCGATTTTACTCTGCGCAGTCGTCTCCTTTATTGAACGCACAAAGTTTTATTTAATTTAACTTTAAATAAGTTGATTAAAACTTACTTAATTTCGAGGCAAATTAAACTTTGATATATTTTAATAACATTTAACCAAATATTCTTACAATGCATGACGTTACTGTACATGACAAACTATAAGAATATGATTTCATAAATGTACAATAGTTAAAAGAATTTTATAATACGTCAGCATCGTTGCAGTAAATTCTGCGAACCAGAATTTTATATTGCAGTGTCTAAATTTCGGTATTTAATTAAAAAAAAAAGCTTAGGTAAAAAGTCGGCTTGGGTATTTGAACAAAAATAATGAATCTCGTGAATGCACTCATAATATCGTTGCAGTTTTCTGACCTGATTACAGAATTTTCAGCTATTCCTTTATCCTTTGTGACCTACTAACATTTATACCTTATCTTCTTCTTAATATTAGTATAATATTCATATATCATTATTTATGCTAAATAATATATTATATATTTAGTAAACCCAAAATTCTAATTTTATTTGGGAAGAATTACATTTATTCTATTATCACATAATTTACAATTAAATTTATTATTATTATTATTATTATTATTAAACATAGTTGAATATTACAAAATGGAAGCAATTTGATGCTAAAAAATTAAATATTGTAATATATAATATTTTATAAATGTTAGCAAGGTCAATTAGCGCTACTTTCAAAATGTTACACGAGATTCAATGGATTGATTTATTATATAAATACGGATACATAATATTTTGTAGGCAACATATTAACACATTGAGAACGGGGCATATTTTCGCAAATCTTACTACAGGAAAAAGTTCGGATCGAATAAACTTGTACTTGTTCATTTAAAGTGTATTAAAAATACACCACTGTCGATTGATAGAATTTCTGTAACAAATTACAATCTGGTCACTTTGATCTCTTTGGTGGTTTTAGTGTTAACAACAGATTACATATTAAAAAAATATTATCTCATTGTTCTTGATTATTAATGAAAACGGTAATAAAAGTATTACTGTATTAACACGAGAACTACCAAAGTGGTAAAAATGAGCCATTCGTAATTTTTCACAGAATCTTTATAAATTAACTACGGTGCCCTTGGACAGATTTTCCGCGATTTTCTATTAAAAATATAGATAAACTTTTGTCCGAATTGCATTACATATTATTTGATATACTTTCCACTTTGATTTCTTCGGTAGAAATAAGTATACTTTAATCGTCAATAGTTTTAGTGTTAAGTATGTACACGATAAGTAAAATATATTACGTTTTTCAATACTCGATTTTATCTTTCTAAATTTTTTATAAATTGTGATTCGTTAGCTATTTTTAGCAGTATAAACAATCAACATTTTCAACTAATTTACAACTAATCTACAAATTCTTTAATGAAAGAAAAATTTCGATTTTCGTTTCGAAATAAAGATACAACATCGAAATGCAATTTAAACATCGTTATGCAAATGAATTGTATCTATTCAATTTTAGGATTCATGTATCATCGTGAAAGTTCGTAAAATTTATAATCCTATTTATATCAAACTATCACGTTGGTAACAAACATTCATTGCACATCTCTTGTTTGGATGAATCAACGATTGTCCTTTTCTACACTCTTCAAGGCAAACGGATATAAATATTCCTTCCTCTTCTCAAAATAGTATCGCCACTTATAAACCTGCTTTAATTATAGTTTCCAATTTTATCCAGCTGCAATTTACTGCCAATTCTTTAACCGAATAATCAACCCAATTTTCAGTCTACTTATGAAATCAATTTCAATTCTGCGAAACACGACTACGACTAAATGAATAATTAAATATTTTCACGCAATTCTATAAATAATTATAAACACGTAATCTATCAAACTTACACGTATATCAACCAAGAATTATTCATTGCAGACATTATTCAAGTATATAACATATTTAAATATTCTTACTATATTTATTGTTGCTTTTGCGTTTATTATGTGATATAGCGCTACTTATTATTAGGATAAGTCCGAGATACTTCGACCATCGGAAGAGAAAATAAATAAATTGGTTATTATTATCGTACTGACAATTCTAAATTACATTTAAAGTTTTGTGCATACTAAAAAGTAAAATTAAAGAAAACTAAAGATTAAAGAAAACTAAAAATTAAAGAAAACTAAAAATTAAAGAAAACTAAAAATTAAAGAAAACTAAAATTAAAGAAAAATGTGTAAGGTATGGACGTTGTTTCACGATGGATGCTCTAAGCATGAGAACATTTATGATTCATGCGAAGAATTAAAAAAAGAGCAACGTATCAACTAATTTTTTCTTATATTATATTTTCTATAACCTACATTTTTTGTTATTTGTAATGGGTGGACGCTCTAACCGGAACATGCGTGTGAGACCGTCCATTTGGAACGTTGGTATTTCTTGATTAAAAAAAGAAAAAAAATTTTAATATATCACGAAATATGATTTATATATTAGGTTGTCACAGAAGTTCCTTTCGTTTTATTACTAAGTAACGAATGCATAATATTTTATATTTTACAGTATATTATTATATTAACCCTTTATAGTCCGAATTTTGTTTATTTATCAAAGAAAAGAACTGTGATTGATCACAGTATCTTACTTTGATTGCAAACTTTTTAAAGTAATAATCGCTGTAGATCGTGGTATCACTACAGTGGTACGGTAACAAAATTGAATAGTACAGTGATAACTAAATGAAATAAATTTTTTTAAATATAAATACGCGAGTATGTGACTTTTAAGTCGGCGCCATAGGGTTAAATATGATCCATTTTGCTCTATTACCTTTCTCCATCTCTCGTTTAACAAATAAGTCTGCATGTTCATACAAACATTGTCAGAAAATAGCGTGAAGATAACGAAAGAAACTTTCGGGGCAACCTAATATATTCTAAATTAATTATGCGTTGCTTTAATTTATCCAAAACAACAAAAGTGTAAAAAACCAAGAATGGCTTCTTTCCAGAAAGTGGTCCAACTATCCCAGACTTAGCTTAATTAGCACTTAGCCAACCGAATGGGGAGATCTCATTTTGAAATAAGACTCTGCATGACCGAATAGGAAGATCTTTCATTTTTTCCTAAGCAACGCGTTGTCCAACATTTTGTTTACCATTTTTCTTTTGTTATTTAATGGTACTGATTGTAACAGGTGGCAAAAAAAAAACAAACAAACAGAAAATGTAGAGTATGCTCCGTTAATAAGAAAAAAAAAAAAATGGATGTACGCGTTATATTTGCCAATTTTGTAACGTACCATTTCATAAAACGAGATTAGAACGTTATCGCACTTTAAAAAAATACTAAATCTATTATTTATTCTTAATTTCAAGTTCATATTGTATAATTCATATTTAATTTTACGTTTCAGATAAATGAAAAAAATATGTTTTATATGAACTATGTAGCACGGAATCATTACCATTAAATATAATTTATCTGTTAAAAACACTTTTATATGTTCTTTGTATCTTTTAAGTAACGAAGATTGGTCTCCGTTACTTGCGAAAAATACGCTGTGGAAAGCGTACAGTTATTTGTGGCAAGCTGAGCGGTTAGCTAAGTGTTAATATTAATATTAGGTTGTCCCAAAAGTTTCTTTCGTCTTATTAACAAGTAATGGATGCATAATATTTTTATGTTTTACCATATATTATTATCCTATATAGGACTCATTTCGTTCTATTTTTTCCATTCATCTCTCGATTAACACTAGAACTACCGGCGATCAAAATATACCTATTTCTATAAAAAAAATCAGAGTGGAAGGTATATAAAATAATATGTAACGCAACAAAGATAAAGGTTTATCTATATTTTGAACAGAAAATCACGGGAAATCTCCCTAAAGACACCGTAATTAACACTTTACCGACCGGTTCGTTCGAGCGCGGATACATCGCTAACACCGGCTTGATTTTGACTATCGTGCGGAAATATAAGCGCTTATTCTTGCAACTCTGTTTTTAAATCGAAATTCGTGAGAGTACTTGGTATATCGTTTCTCTTATTGTCCAGTAATTAAACTTAATAAAATTTTTAATTTTTATAATGTTAGTATTAAGTAGCAAGCGGTAGATAAAGGTTGGCTGTAAAAAGCCGATTAATAGGCTCCCGGTCGATGAGCGTTGGTTGCAAAAAGCCGATTAATAGGCTCCCGGTTTTTTAAAGTGTTAATTTATAAAATTTCAGTGAAAAATTACGAACGGATAATTTTGACCACTTTGTTANTAATTTCAAGTTCATATTGTATAATTCATATTTAATTTTACGTTTCAGATAAATGAAAAAAATATGTTTTATATGAACTATGTAGCACGGAATCATTACCATTAAATATAATTTATCTGTTAAAAACACTTTTATATGTTCTTTGTATCTTTTAAGTAACGAAGATTGGTCTCCGTTACTTGCGAAAAATACGCTGTGGAAAGCGTACAGTTATTTGTGGCAAGCTGAGCGGTTAGCTAAGTGTTAATATTAATATTAGGTTGTCCCAAAAGTTTCTTTCGTCTTATTAACAAGTAATGGATGCATAATATTTTTATGTTTTACCATATATTATTATCCTATATAGGACTCATTTCGTTCTATTTTTTCCATTCATCTCTCGATTAACACTAGAACTACCGGCGATCAAAATATACCTATTTCTATAAAAAAAATCAGAGTGGAAGGTATATAAAATAATATGTAACGCAACAAAGATAAAGGTTTATCTATATTTTGAACAGAAAATCACGGGAAATCTCCCTAAAGACACCGTAATTAACACTTTACCGACCGGTTCGTTCGAGCGCGGATACATCGCTAACACCGGCTTGATTTTGACTATCGTGCGGAAATATAAGCGCTTATTCTTGCAACTCTGTTTTTAAATCGAAATTCGTGAGAGTACTTGGTATATCGTTTCTCTTATTGTCCAGTAATTAAACTTAATAAAATTTTTAATTTTTATAATGTTAGTATTAAGTAGCAAGCGGTAGATAAAGGTTGGCTGTAAAAAGCCGATTAATAGGCTCCCGGTCGATGAGCGTTGGTTGCAAAAAGCCGATTAATAGGCTCCCGGTTGGTAAAGTGTTAATTTATAAAATTTCAGTGAAAAATTACGAACGGATAATTTTGACCACTTTGTTAGTTCTAGTGTTAACACGTTGAGTGCCACGTCAGCCATCGGTGGCTGACACTGAACTTTCCGTTTAGGCCGCGTTAACCACCGGTGGCTGACAGTGTAGAGTATGATATAAAACTAAAAAATTTACATTGTTTTAAGTAATTACTGAAAATTTATTTAAAATTTACTTAATTTTTATTCATTACAGGATTATATCATTAAGGCATTTTAATGGATTTTATTGAAACAGGGTAAACATAAAAACGGTTGTCCTTCGCAGGTATCGCAAAACGCGACAACTCGTTTAGTCATTTTTCTGGCCATTGCTCTACCATATCGTGTCGCATTTTTTTCATAACACGATTCACAATATTTTCGCA
This sequence comes from Ctenoplectra terminalis, assembly GCA_019453375.1. Lineage (NCBI taxonomy): Eukaryota > Metazoa > Arthropoda > Insecta > Hymenoptera > Apidae > Ctenoplectra > Ctenoplectra terminalis. The sequence goes on from SMSQ01025983.1 coordinate 5,804, forward strand.
CTGCAGAGACGTTTCCAGGTTTTTTCTTTTTGGTGTTTCTGTCCTTGTTTTTTAGAAGTTGTTGCAATAATGTCAGATGGAATGTCTTCTTCTCGGCAACTTGTAAGGTGCACTGTTAATTTTTTTATGACGCGTAACGCGTCGAATGAATGTCTATAATCATTTCATTCTAAACGTAAATATCTTCTACTACGATAAGAAACAATGACCCTAATATATTTACACAGCTGTATCGAGTAAATTTCAATCAGTTAGTAGTGCGCTTCGCATTGCTATATCGAAATACCAGCGCTTCTAAGCAGCACGCGCGGCCTGACGGTGATTTCCTTAAGAATTCGCGTGGCGCTCAACATGTTAACAAATAAGGGTAAACGTTTATTTAAACGTTGCTAGACGAAACCATTGCGGAAAGATAACGAAAGAAACTTTAGAAACAACCTAATATTATCATTAATACTATTTCTGTATCGGTTACTATCACTTTGTTACGTATAGTCAGATTCAGGTGTAACCGATGATCAAATTTCCTGCTCATCGCACGTCGCACAGCGTACAATGACACGAACGAATGTAGTACATTATGATCGTTTCTGTTGCTCATTGGATATCAGAGACTTTCCTCCCATTCAGAACGCGTAATTCAATTTGAGCCGCGGTAATCGCGTTTGCGGATTGATTAGCAGAACCCCTCGCCATTAATTGCGCTCGCAGTAATTACGTTAGGTACCGATACCCTCGAAGGCTTTCTCTGTTCAGGCACTAATAATCGTCATCAATTTATCGAGCTCACAATTTCACAGGCATTGCGTTACACGGTATAAAATTTATAGCGTTAGGAAATCATCCTCGACGATATTTGGCGAACAGATCGAAACGACTCGTTCGTCGCGAGCATAAGCGCGTACCGGGCGTGTTTGGTATCGATTATTGATCGAAAAAGTTCGCAACGAAGCCAAGTTGTTCCACGCAATCGGTTTTCCATTAACACATTGACGACGGTACTTGATTTCTGTAAATCTCCCTACAAAATAGAATTAGAATAAATTCCTGTTAACATAAGTGCTTTTAAGAATAATTTCGTATTCCAAAGATACATGATAATTTAAAGTTTGAGTTAAGAAGATCATTTTTAAAAGTAACCTTTTATACATCATCGTTCACTATTTCTACTTTCTCAAGATACGAAATATAAAATACGAGAAATTTCGTGACCCGTCCGTAATGTGTTAATTGTCGCTTGCACTTGGAATCTTTGTTACGCTTTGTTACGCTTTGTTACGCATTTCCTAACCGTGACTACCTTCGTCCAGAGAACACGTAAAAGGGCGTTAAAATGGAAGAGTCGGCTGTCCTGTAGTCCTATAAATCATCGGATGCTGTAGAATCAGAAGCGAGAGACGATCGAACTCTCGAAAGTGTAAGTAAGTAAGAGTGAGAGAAAATAAAAAAGTAAGCCTGTATGGTGTATGCAGAGCGTAAGTGTTTAAGCAGGTGTACGGTGAATGATGTGCCACGTAAATACAGCCGATGATCAAGCAAGCAATCTATATATATAAAAATATAAATACAAATATAAATATTATATATATATATATATATATTATTATAAATGTTACGAGAAATTAAGCAAATTATGAATTATTATCAGTTGATACGTCGTGCTGGTGCGTTCCTCCGACAATTCGAGCGACAATGTAAAAACTGTTTACGAGTGAATGGCGAATAAAATATACGATAACAAACAATTTTGTTTAATAACCTAATGCCTAATTATTGTTCAATTAACTTAGTTAATTAATTACTGGGTTTATCGTTAATTTCATAATTTTTCTTTCCTTTTTTCTTAATTCGGGTTCATTTTTTAGTTGTAACGATTTTAGAAAATATTTGTCAGTGGCATTAAAAAGTAGTTATAAACGATTGTAAACAATTTTTTTTTCTTTGATAAATTAATTTTGTTATTAAGACAAGTATTAGGATATTCGTGGTCCTTTCGTCGCATCTCGTGTTTTCTAATCTCCTATACAATTTTCTAATTTAATTCGCAGACGAAATTTGACTTTGAAGTAATTTGCATCAGATTTTATAGTTTTTCATATACTAATTCCTTGTTTATTGTTAAATATAGTAATTACTTACAGTAACATTTGAAGTTAAATGTACAACTTAGAATTAACAGAGTAAGGGGCCCAAATTTCGTCGGCTGATCAATCTTTGTTGTTAAGTACTGCAGCCTGTTAGCACTAATTGGAATTAATGATAGAAACGTTACCAGTCCACTGTCAGCCTAGAGTCTTTTGTAATTCTGTATAACTATCGTTTAAATTCCTTTATTATTATTTATACCTTTTTAAATAAATTTACTTTATATTTCTATTTTCTCTTTTTTAATTATTTCTCTTAATTAGGTTTCTTAATTAATTTAAAAGTATAATAAATAAGTTTCTTCATTATTATCCCTTTAGCTTTACATTTATCTAATAAAATATAATAATACAACATTTTTTATGTTTCTATTAACGCTATCATAATAAAATGGTAACGAAAAATTATTTCTTACTTTTTACATAATGATCTACAGCTTCACCTCTTCGGGTCGACTCAACGGTGATACCGTTTCAACATCCAGGTAATAAACTTTACTAATTAAGAAAATGTATAGAATGCCTAGAACGTTTCCGACTTTGAAGTGACAGTAATAATAACTATAATTACAGTCTGTGGCCATCGAATTAGGGCCGTAAAATTTTCGTAAAATTTCCCGTAAAATTAAAAGTCCTACTCAAATTGTAATGATACAATTTATTAACTACTAACATGATACACTACCACTAGACATAACATTATTAACACGCGTTAACCCTCTATAGCCCGAATTTTGTCTGCTTATTGGAGAAAAAGTTACGATTGATTACAGCTCTTCGCTTTGATTTGAAAATGTTTTAACTAATAATTACTGTAGCTGGATCGTGGTGTCGCTACGGTAATACAGTAATCAAATTTAATACAACAGTGACAACTATAATAGATAAAACTAATTTTTTAAAATATAGATACATTAATTTGTAACTTTTAAATCGCACAAAGCCATAGAGGGTTAAATTACGTTAAACAAAGTTAACATTTTCCTTTGCGGTCCTTTACAATTCTCTTCTTAAATTCTTAACTATTTTGCGGTCAAATATTTTTAAACTAATATGATTTGAAAATATTTAAACTAATAATTACTGTAGATGGATCGTGGTGTCGCTACAGTAATACAGTGATCAAATTTAATAGTTGCAGTGATAACTAAAGAAAATTAATTTTTTGAAATATAGATACATCAGTTTGTAACTTTTAAGTCGCACGGTCCCATAGAGGGTTAAATTGGTTGTGACATCCGAAATTTGATTAAACACATTTTATAAGGGTAGTCGGATTATCATACTTTAATCGTTATATACAATGAAACTTAAAATTAATAATAAAATTAAAACCTAAGTTTATATAAAATTAAATTAAAAATAATTGACTTTAAGATTTGAATGCTATAGCATTCATGTCATTCTGCATCATCATGAAAATTAATGCTGTATAGCATTCACGTCCGCGAACGTGTTAACGAGATGATTCCAAGCAACATTTTTCTTTGGGAAAATGCCAAATTTAACTCCGTTAACGAGTTATTAACACGTTCGCGGAGAGTAAAAGTTTCAGCGAGGTGCAAAAATTGACAGTCATTTTATTTTTAACCCTCTATAGTCCGAATTTTGTCTGCCTATTGGAGAAAAAATTACGATCGATTACAGTTTTTCACTTTGATTTGAAAATGTCTAAACTAATAATTACCGTAGATGGATCGTGGTGTCGCTACAGTTATACAGTAATCAAATTTAATAGTGCAGTGATAACTGAACAAAATTAATTTTTTAAAATATAGATACATCAGTTTGTAACTTTTAAGTCATACGGTCCCATAGAGGGTTAATATTTTGTATTTCCACCCTTTGCTTTGATCCCAGCTTGTATCCTTTCCGGCATGCTCCGTATACATTGCTCGATCGTATGCTTCGTATCTTCATTATTTTCCCAAATATCTGTAATTTTTGTTTTCAACTGGGATAACGTGGTGCTTGGAGAGTTGTAAACTACTCTTTCGAGTAGGCTCCAGACATTTTCTACGGCATTCAAGTCGGAAGAATTGGCTGGCCATGGAAGCAAAAGGATGTTTTTATCTTGAAATCGCTCATCGCCCATACGGTTTGATTATTATCACGATAATAACAAATCAATTGCTATGTATACATCGTTATCAACGCATTTAGTAATAATTTGAACGACCAAAGACAATTTTCCATGTATGACATAACGTTACAGCCGTAAAAGTGAAATTTTCCTACGTGGTCCTAATTCGATGGCCAGGGACTATAGTTTAAGATCTTTAAAATTACGTCTCACATCAAATGTCTTCATTCATTAGTTTGTATTAATGATGGAAGTTCAGATAAGTTCTTTTAATTATATAGATTATTATCAAATTTAAAAAATAGAAGAGAGAGAAAGCAGATACTATATATATTCTATTCGTATTATTCGTAATAATTGTATTAATTTATGGTTAATTTTTTTGTTTTTAACGATACAATATGCGCCATTTTATAATGTAATTCACTATGCTAAATAATTGTACGATTGAAAACGTGTCTACACTTATGAATCAATTTTCATAAGTGATGATTCGTCTCTCTTTGAAGATAAGTCCTCTCTACTCTCACAACTAAAATTACTATTTATATTTGAATTTCCTTTATCTCTGTTCTAAATTTATTCGGAAGGGTGGCAATCAAGACAGTTCGAGATTTACATTAACACTTTTATTTTGTGTATTTATATTAACATAACGATCTTTATGTTGAGTGCGTATGATTACAGAATCTTATTTGCACGGAAAGAACATAAGAAAATAAATGGTACGAACAATCGATGTCTACAACAATTGTCGTCTCGACGACCAATACATATTATGTATGCACGAATACGATGTTTGCACTTTGTACATATAAAACCAACAAGTACGGTCATTAGCAATGTGGAATATTGACAAGTGAAGGTGCACCGAAAAATGTGAATGTTACAAATGTTACATCTGGTGCGAAATAATTAACGCGTAGTTTTCAGTGTTTCCATCGTGCCAACTACAGGTACTAAAAACGTTCCATGAAAGCTCCGACGCGATAAATATTTTATTGTTCGCTCAAGTTGCATGCTGCCCGATAAGCTTTCACGGAACATTCCAGACCTCGTACTTTACTCACGCAGCAATGTGTACACATTGTCACAAATTACGACTTCCGATTTACGAGTCTCACTGATCTAACGTATATATATAAAAAAAAAAAATAATAATAATAACGATCTAATTTTATTAAAGAATATAAAATACAGTTGAGTAACATCTCGTATTGCGATTTGAAAGAAAACATGTAACAACAACTTCCTACGTTGCGATAAATACAGTTCATGCAGTGGTATCCTTGGAAACGAGGAACATCTCCACGAGTTTGATCAAGTTCTCGATTCCCTCTAAATAATTTAGATCAAGAGTATTTTGATCCTCCGCTGGGAAGACATGCGTGAAGTCGATCATGTTAATTCTAACCCAATTCTGCTTCTCTTCCGAGGAACAACTAAGTTCGTTCAGCAAGTCCTCGTACTCTTCCTTCATCGTAATCGTGTCGTCGTCAAAGTTATTGACGTAAGAATGCGTAGGACAGAGTCGATCCACTCTAAAGTCCGGACTACACGATCCACTTCTGCTCAATGTCTTTTCCTTGACCGACGAATCGTATTCACTGTTCAAGCTTATGCTCCTCTTAATAAAATGTACCCTTTCCATCGTCCGGTTTCTACTAGTTTCAACACTGCTTGAAACCGAATCACTTGTCGCGTCACTCACGCGTTTGAACACATTCGATGTGGTCGCATGATTGTTCGTAGAGGAAAATGATTTGGATACGTGGCTGGGTGATCTATCGGCGTTCGTCTTATTTAAACGAAGATATTGCCGCAGTCTTTTCGCATCGTAAGCCACCAATAGGGAACTAGAATAAAAGCGGAACAACCGCTGGGTACGAAAGAATAGTAAGATCTTCCACAAGAAAGAGAGAAGCTTCACAATCAATTGACGACAGGGCGGTCTTTCTGGACTTATATTCAGGAAGATTTTCAGCGCTGCGCAGGAAAGAAAAGGCACTATTTGGAATAGTTTTAATATAAAATGTGGATTGTTTAAAGTGTTTTGGAAATGTCTTCCAGCATTTCGTTACAATCGTTCCTCATACGATCCAATAGTGATACGTATATCACTAATACAACTAATGGAACACTTAAAAAACATTTGTGAATCCGTAAAACTGTGTATAATGCTTTATAAAATAATTGAAGTTAATGATATACCTTCGACGACACCTTTAGCATCAAGGGTCTTGCCGTAATGCTTGCCAAACTGTTTTAAATGTCCGGAAGAGACGCTATACACTTGAAAGCCGGTTATACAGAATCCATAAGTGCGTTTAGATTCGGCGTACTTTAATTCTTCCGTTGCTTTTTTTTCCGGCGTGGCTAAAGGATCCCACGTACGTCTACCTATCTTTATATCCATCATGCACGGTTCCGCCATACCATCGGTAATATCTTTCAGCGTAAGGAATGTAACTCCTAATATTTTACCAAAACGATTAATCTTATTATGTTAACCAGAACGATACCGAGATTTTACGGCAATTAAACGTAACGGGAGAATCTTAGAGAAAACTCTTTAATAATTATTTATACATGCATGATAAAATTAATAATATACTAAGCGTCTAATTTATATTAATATAAACAAAACCCATCTTCTATTTTACACAGGATAGTCCACCAGAATCAAAAGATCTATTTATTTTCTCCACCGTTAAAGATAAAAAAAATTGTTCGAAAAAGCATCCAATGGTTTCCTACAGTAAATAAAGTAAAAATTATTTTTCTTAACATAATCATGGTCACTAGCATTCTACAAATAAAACAGTGTATGTTTTTATTTACGACTGGATCATAATTTAGGAAAATCCGTTGATAATATTTATCTCGTGTAAAAAAAAAATATAATAATACCGAAAATCATAAGTTTCAACGTTTATTATAAAATATCAATGAAAACACAAAACTTGGGAAAAAATCTTATTTTATTCACTTCGTGAAATTACTCAACCTTTACCTCTAATATTTATCTTTAACAGCGAAAAAATAATTACATATTTTGTTTTAAAAAAAAAAAAAAAAAAAAAAAAAAAAAAAAAAAAAAAAAAATTTTTTTTTTTTTTTAAAACATTTTTTTTTTTTTTTAAAACATTTTTTTTTTTTTTTAAAACATTTTTTTTTTTTTTTAAAACATTTTTTTTTTTTTTTAAAACATTTTTTTTTTTTTTTAAAACATTTTTTTTTTTTTTTAAAACATTTTTTTTTTTTTTTAAAACATTTTTTTTTTTTTTTAAAACATTTTTTTTTTTTTTTAAAACATTTTTTTTTTTTTTTAAAACATTTTTTTTTTTTTTTAAAACATTTTTTTTTTTTTTTAAAACATTTTTTTTTTTTTTTAAAACATTTTTTTTTTTTTTTAAAACATTTTTTTTTTTTTTTAAAACATTTTTTTTTTTTTTTAAAACTTTTTAAATTTTTTTTAAAAAAAAAATTTTTTTTTTAAAAAAAAAAAAAAAAAAAAAAAAAAAAAAAGATATTGCATAATATCATTTATTTTATATAATTTAATTTAAATGATTTTGTTTTTTTTCTTTTAATAATGATAACCACAAAAAACGTATGAAAAGTCAGAATTAAGGGGGTAAGAAAAAATTGCTCAATTATTGGATTATAAACAAAGCTAATAACTCGATACTCTTGATATCTTACGTCTGCCAAAAATTTGCAACTCTGTCGTGCCGTAATATCTTGGAACGCAATTCTTCAATTGTAACATGACAGGGTCTTGCGATACTTGTAAATTTTCATAGAACGAGATTTCCCTTCTACCAAGCAACGGTTTAACAACAGGTTTAAATACACGGCCATCCGACTTACGTAACATGCCTATAACATTTATTAACGTTTTTATAACAATAAAAATTATGTAATCGTTTCCTTTCCTATGAATAAAAATTAAAAACTATATCCTGTAAATATAGGTTCACAAACATTTAAGCAGAAAATTACAACGAAGCATTAAATAATTAATAGTAAGCATGAAGTAAGTAATAACATAAAATCGCCATTGATGCACTGTACTTGATAATATTCGTCTAATTTATTCTCGAACTATGCTTTCTCTATCAAAATGAAACTCGTTTGACAAGCTATTACGTTTGATTACGTTTTCAGATAATTCAAGAAAATTGGTCGTTAATTTTTTTGATTTATCAAACATTATATTATTAAAAAATATTTCATCGTTATTATATTAAAGATTAATTTCATAATCTTCCAAGCTGTCGTAATCTCTACCATTTAACTTTTATGAATTTACAAAGAATTTTACCAAGGTAATATCGAATGAAACAATATTAACAACTATACAACAAAAATTAAATTATTCCAGCAACGAATAATTATTATTAATTTTATTAACACTTTCCCGAACCTACGTTCACACGATACTTTTCCTACGCATAAAAAAATATTACTCAGATGGCTCAACTTTATGATCAAATTTTTAAACACCCTCTATAAAGGACTAATAAAACAATTTCCAGAAAAAAAAAATTTCTATCACTCGAATACCTCGAACCATCTTAAAATCAAATTAAATAACATCTCTAGTGAAAACGATTAACGTTCGTTAAAATAAAATCGACCAACAATGCAGATTTCTCTTAAAAGATATAGAAATTGTTTCTTTAAGAAAGACAAGAAGCATTAGGTTTCTCTCGTCGTTACGTTTCGACAAACACCGAGACCGTTCAGCAAAACTCCTCAGTGTTTCATCCTCCGTGGCGTTTAATTCGATCAGATGCTTACCAATCTGTCGCTCGTTGTCTAACGACGAATGTCCGGCTACCTGAGATTCTAACAGACTTATTCCAACAGGAAGTCCATGGTCGGACGGAGCTTCGGTTAGTTCCGTGTTGGAAAGTTTATCAAGATGACATAAAGTTTTATCAGCCTGCGAGTCTAAGGTCGTCATCGTTATTGCACTGACTGGTACGCAGTAATTATTTCTGCAATTAAAGAGTTGCACGGTTCGCAAAGATCTTATCTTCGCTGCGAAATCCACCTCAGCCACCAGCGGTTACTCATCGAAGCTTATTCTAATTATCTTCGGCTGTCTTATTTCCGTCTATAAATACAAATTTCAGTTGATGAAGAAGCTCAACACACCATACAGATATATTGCATGTACTTATAGATTACGGATACTATTAAACTAGTTAAACGATTTTATCCCTCATCTCCTCCAAAAGATCCTCCAAGTTTTTACACGTACTCTAACGTAATAATTCGTAACACATTACAATATTCGCTGTTCAAATGAAACAGAGCAGGATGAACATTGTTTTTTTTTTTTTATTCTCGCACATATTTTACGAATTACAGGTATATCCGTGGACTGCGAAAATAAATTCTAAAACATTGGATTAAAGCGATGTACGGTGTGCGAGATAAAATGAATATACCGTAAAATAAAAATAAAAATTGCATTTTAGATATCGATATGAACGGTACCGCGAAGTTAATATTCAAATTTCCAAGAAACAAAAATGATGGTAAGAGGAAAGATTTTTACGAAGAAAACGCGGAAGTGCATCGTTTGAAGGAAATTTCTACATATTTCACGTTTCTTTGCCTAACGATACGCAGCTTCTGTTATACCAGAGAGTATCGATATACATCATTCTTAAAATAGACGTTACCTTCGATTTAATCCGTCCCGCTCGAACATCCGGAATTAAGAACTTTTCGTTAATCGTATCACAGGTAAACTCGCATCACACTGAACGATACATCGGTGCGATCTATCGATGCTCTTTCAAACGATCGGAAACCGAAATAAATTGGAACAAACATTTCGCGCGAACACTTTTGACATTGTATCGAGATACCGGTTCGGACCGGCAGAGGGCAGAACGTGTTTGCGAAAACTGAATGTTATAAATTCGCGCTTTTATCAACAAATCGTGATATTCGTTGGATCTTTCGAAACTGCAATATTAGCAAAGACAGTATTTGTGTAATTAGATTAGGCGCGAACAATTTTCTACCCGATTAACTACAATCTACGAGGCACCGATAAGCGCGTTAATTAATTGTTACGAGGAAACTCGACATCTTGAGCACAGCGAATGAATCATAAAATGCAACTCATATAAGGCATACGTACATTTATTGGAAATAACAGGAGAATAATTTATTAGCCACTCTTCTTTTACAATTGTTACATCTATGACATTTTACGTGCCTATGTATTATTATAACCTATACGATAACCAGTCCGCAACACAGTACAGCGTACTAGGATACGTAACACTTTCACGTGAATAATCTCGCTCGAATCCGTCCGTGCGTTAGGCGGAACGATGGATGCGTTCACGAATTTAAACTTCACATAATTACAAACGATCACACGTCCTTCCGCTAGACGTCTTTCTACTTTTCTATTGCTGTCTCTTTCGTCACGGTGCAGAGATTCATTTAAGTTCCGACAGAGGGCTATTGTTTTTATGAAATGAAAATCGTTCCCGCCACGTTCTCACGCATTGTAGTACTCGTCAGTTCGTTGGCCGAAATTGCACGTTTTGACAGTAGGTCCGCACGTGTTAGGTTTCCTTTTTTTCTTCTTATTTCTTTCTTCGGATAAATTGGATCATAACCTAAATACTTGGCTTCTGAGTCGGTGTGTTTATAACATCGCGGTACGCGCGATACTTTTTTATCGCACGTTCCATGTAAACGTAAGTGACGTTGTAAATAGGAAACAACGTACGAAGCAAAAGGTGATGTTCGATGATACTGGGAAATTTTATGAATTTTTTTTATATACAAATATATCAATAGAAATATATTTAGTTGATAAATAACAGCATTTTGAAACGCAAACATCAGTTTTTTTTATTTTTTCATACGTTGTAAATTGTTGTAAAATTATTAGTAGGAAGAAACAATATCGATTCGTTATGGTTTAATCGTAATTAACCCTTTTAGTGCCGGAGGCCGATATATCGGCCCTCGCTGCACTGGCGAGAAGTGCCAGAGCCGATGCAGCGCTTTACTATTCGCATTGCGGGAGAACTCTGTCTGAAAATAAATTTATAATACGTTATAAATGGTCCGATTTCATTATGAGAGGATTGAAAAAAAATAGTAAACATAATTTTGTTTCAGAAATGTTATATTACCTGTAACAATTACGTATTTCGGAATAGATAATCCGTCCTAAGCTTACCATGCACCTTCGAGTTATTTTTTATTCTTGTTATGTAATATTATTCGTCTGGTTGCAAAATATATTGGAAATGCAAAGTATGTACTTCGTAATAAATGGTCTGTATAAAATTATGACGAAAAGATGACTTTTTGTACGCGCAAATACGTTTCGTAAGAGAGAACTCAACTTTTACTTCCTTCGTGATCTTTTATACCTTTGTTATTTATATAATTTTCAATGAATTTAGAAAAACTAGTGTCATTCTTTTCTTCTCTATTTCGTCCTTGATATACTGCTTTTTTAATCGTGTAAATATTGTTTCTTGTTTGGTTTTTACGAGCATTTTCCCAAACCCTGGTAAAACCGTGAAATTTGGCCGGTTATTTTCGCATAGGCACCTCTTTTTCGCCTGGCACTAAAAGGGTTAAATAATTTGATACGTGACAGAGGTGCGAAATGTAAATATAAAAATATACAAGTTTATTTGATCTTTTTCTTTTACGTAATAATGTTATATTTACAATTGAAAAATATGTTTTACGTATTTTTATTCTTAAGAATAATTAAGGTTTTAAAAGTGTAAGTTCATTCAACAATGTTACGTAAGAAATGTATCTATAATCCTAAATTATATGTGAACTTCGTGATAGCTGTATACTTATTAAGCAGTCCATTTTAAGCATCTTGTGTCAAGATGAGTACCTAAACATTTCATACTGCAGTATCTAGCGCCACAAGGAATACACGTGTAATTACTAGGGAAACCACAAACCGCACAAAACTGTCTTTCGGGAAACCGAGATGGTGGTGCTTGAGCAGATGCATAGTTAGGAGGGTTCGGATTAACGTTTAAATCTTCTTCTACTAACTGAGCAAAGGTTTTACGAAATCGTTGCTTGTAGTATTCCGCTGATCTAGTCTTCTTTCTTCTGCCACCTCTGTTATCCAAAGTCTCTTGAAATTTTGGAACTTTCTTGCTCATTACTGAAACAATTACAATGTTTTGTAATATATTAGAAACATTTGTAAGACGTTTAAAATGTTGCAAAAATAAAATTGCAACAAACTATTTAGATTGTACGCATACCTAAATCAGCATGTGGATCATCGTGAAAATTATCTTGCTCGAGAGCTTCCAATGCTTTCTTTTGTCTACGCTTACGAGCAGCTTCATCGAGCACCCTCTTTTGATATGCATCTTTTATTCTACCAGATTCTCGTGCAGCCATGTTCGATTACGATAAATCACATTCTATTTCACAATATATCATAGAGAAAATATTCTTCGATAGTATTTATATTCCTTTCTCCGCTAAAGGAAACGATATCTGGTCCATAAGGTCGTCTACTTTTGTTTGTAAGATGTCTAAGATATCCGCAGAGATAAATAGATGTCTGTCATCTAAATCTTGAATAATAAATTTTCGCCCCAAAGCAAATGTCTCGTCCAGATGCAAAAGAAATTGCTTCATAGCTGCATCGCTGTAAACGTGATAAAAAATTTCCTTCAACGTTTGTTCCTTTATTATAGTTATTTAAATAAAATGTCTAAACGAAGAGGAATTTCTCTTGATGAAAAACGTGCAAGAATGCTCCAGCTATTTTACGAAAAAAAGGAATTTTTTACTTTGAAAGAATTCGAAAGGATCGCGCCGAAAGAAAAAGGCATTGTTTTACAATCGGTAAAGGATGTGCTTCAAACATTAGTAGATGATGGATTAGTGAGGTCGGAAAAAATTGGTACCTCTGTATATTTCTGGACTTTTCCTGGGTAGGAATAATATACATATATATAATTCTATTTTATGACTATGATACGATATCGTGAAATAATAAATGAATATGTTACGCAGAGAAAATATTACCGCTATAGAACAACGAATATCTGATGCCACAAAAAAAATAGTAGAGGCAGAATTTAAGCTTCAAAAACTAAAAGAAGCTTGTGAAAAAGAAAAGGTAATTAAAAAAGATGTTATAAGAATCGATTAACACATCGATAGCGTTGCGCTATGCAATATCGTTTGTAACCAGCAAAATGTATAATCGTTTGTTACTTGCAAGCTACTAAAACATAATTTTACGTTACCGGTTGCAAATATGTTAACATAAAACCTTAATTTAAGGTTTTAAAACTTTAAAGGTTATGTTTTTTTCTGTATTTTTTTTACTACAAAATACAGTTAGGAAAAGAAGACACAGAGGAGCGACAAATTTTATTACTCGAGTTGGAAGAATTAAAGGTCAAAGAGGATCAATTGAAGAAACAAATTGCTAAATTCAGTGATGCTGATCCGGAAGTAATAGCTAAACTTGGAGAAAAAGTACAGGTATTAGATAACCAAAAAATTTTCAATTCACACCAACTGTGATTGTTTAATATTTCAGGAGTATAAAGAAGCCATAAATACATGGACGGACAATATTTTTGCTATTCACAGTTGGTGCAAGAACAAATTTGACATATCCGAAGAGTGTCTCAATAAACAGTTCAACATTCCCGATGACTTAGATTATAAAGAATAAAACCATTTAAACTTGAATGTAATCTTCATCTTATTTACATACCATTCAACTAAAATTCCTTTCGTGACATTTACCATGACTTTTCTCTTTGCGTTTTTGACAAAAACGACAATCTATTTCTTATCTCATTCATAACGTAATACAAGCACATGTATACCTAAGTCACTGACTATGGTCTGACTATGATTCAGATCGTAGTCACTTAAATTTAGTACGTCATACTTCTCAATAGAGGCGCTAACTAAATTTTACATAACTGTCTTTATTGATAAATTATAATCGCATGCAGAAATAAATGTTATAACGTTTAAACTGTGACGAATTAAAAGTATCGTTGTATTAAATTCATATCGTTCAATAAAATTATAACAGATCCGACAATGCGGTCCGTTCAATTCATTATCAACTATAGTAGCTCGTAAATGCCCAGATGTTTGAAAATTATTTGTTCGCATCGGTTCGACTGAAAAAGAAAGGAATTAATTTTACGTAAGTTTAAATTTCGCGGGTATTATTTTACCAATCGTAGGAAGAATTTCAATTATATTTTACTTGAACGCCCTCTGGAAAAGCATTTCGTAGTCTCGGTGAACTGTTGCGTCAGCCATTAAAATACCCTGAATTCAAGCTCGGAGGAAATCAGTAGTTATACATCGATCGAAGCATCTATTCACGGTTAGGCTGCAGACGTCTGCGTTATTTCTACTCGCGCGGGTGCTAGTCAGATATCGTAAGTTCGATCTTCATACTTTTTTTTTTTTTTTCAAACGTTCCAAGGTATCGATTACTGTGCTCGTTAATTTCATTGAATCGATACGTTTTATAGAATTCTTCGAAAATTTGATAAATCGCTAAATTGTTTAGTCAAACAATTTAACGCACACGGCATTTATAACGCATGTAAACGAGTCACTGTTCTTGGGAACCCATAACTAACGGGATTAAACAAATTTTTATTACATTTTGACCGTGTCCTTCGGTTATTTTATTCAAGTACAAAATAAGCGTTACGTAATGCTACTGTTCTTGAGCCACTGCTCTATTATTACATTTTCATGAATGAAAAATTCGAAATTTTTAACTAAAACTTTCTCTCATTTCAAACGATCAATTTTAACAAGAATATCGCGTATCGGTATCAATCGACTGATATAAATTCTGGGTGCATGTGTATTCGCGAGTCGTTTCATAAAAGACGTTTTTTCACTATTTTCTATTTTTTCGAATCTGTTACAAATTATTGCACGATGTTGCGTACATTTTTCTATTTAAAAAGTGTAACAAATAATTTTTTCATAAACTGTTATTCAATATTAATGGAACTAATGCCAATCCGTGTGGCATTAAATTGGATTTTATTATTTTTTAGTTTTCGTATATTTTGCGCTTATAATAATTCTGTTTCGTTGTAATAAAAATGTGCGCGGACGAAAATGTTGCATGGTACGGAAAAATGAAATATAAAGTGCGAGCGCGGGTGTCGAATAGTAGCATTCTTAGTTCGGTTTGATTAGATTAAAATCGGTCTTACGAAGTACCGTGCAAACTTCTCTACACGCCCAAATATTTGACCTTTAGACAAATACCTAGTTACGTCAATGTCATCGTGTCACTATTGAGATACTTTTATATTGCAAATCGAATACAATATTTTTTCTTGGTGTTAGGTTTTTTCTGCGTTAAAATTGTTAGTTAAACGGTAACTTTTGATCATCGTGTGCTTTTTATCTTCTCGCATTCTGCGTGTCGACCATACTCTGACACGTGCCGAACGGAAAATCTAACGCGTTTCAACATCGATACGTCATCTTTTCAAACTATTAAATATAAAATTTTTCAATTAATAATTGTATTAATAGCATGTAAATATATCCAAGTTTCTTGTGCAATGATATTACGAAAGCTGAGATTTTTTTGTTCACGTGTTCCTCGTGCTTACGTAACAAAAGAAGTGCAAATTAGAATTATCGAAAATTTATCTTATAAACATAGTAGATTAACAAAAACGTTATAATACGTATCTTGTTAATATTTTGTAAATTAATATTTAAACAATTATTTTATAGACTAGAAAACAATGGGTGTTCCTAGTGGTGATCCGGAAAAAGGAAAAAAGGTAAAAATTAAAAATATAGTTTTAATAGGTGTTTCAAATTTTTCATTCAGTTTTGAAGTGAGTTACAATTTCCGTTAAAAATTTATCTCTGCGAATACGCGCGAAATTCCGACCTCGTGACGTTAAAAACGTGATGCATACGTATACGTTCGTGCGATTACACGTCACGATAGGCTTAAGTTCCTTAATGATATGGCAATATGTTTTTACAGTTTTGTTTCGATTTTATTACACTGTGATAATCATATCGTCGTTTATTACGAAAAATTTGAATTAGAATAAAAAAATAAAATGTTTGTATATAGTTTAAATATACCTCTTTTTTTACTAGATCTTTGTACAAAAATGTGCACAATGCCACACCATTGAAGCTGGTGGTAAACATAAAGTAGGACCCAATCTACATGGAATAATAGGTAGGAAAACTGGCCAGGCAGCTGGTTACAGTTACACGGATGCAAACAAAGCGAAAGGTACATTTTTTGATTAAAATATTTTTTGATGTTATACTCGCATCTTTGGAAAGACACTCAAGCTCTATATATATATATATATATATATTTTTTAGGCATCACTTGGAATAAGGATACGTTATTTGAATACCTCGAAAATCCAAAGAAGTACATTCCCGGTACAAAGATGGTGTTCGCTGGGTTGAAGAAACCCCAAGAACGTGGTGATTTGATTGCGTATATCGAACAAGCATCAAAGTAAACTTTAATACTTGTCAAAGTTGATGAAGCGCGCTAGACGTGCTCAGCGGGTATAGAGGAAACTAGTACTATTATCACTTCAAACCTCATGAACATCCCGCTACATCTGACTCGACTCATTAATTAATTCTCCCCCCGTCTGGTACTCAAGCGTTTGCAAAGTCTGAATAGTGACAAATTGTTGTTAATTATAAGTAGGTGTATCATGCATGTAACTATGTACATTGACAGGAGTTGGTCTAGAATTATCTAGATCCGACTCTACTTCATCATTAAAGATATTTTGGTGCTCTCTCACGATGGCTGAGCCATACGTACGCTGCACTACTATTTATTTGTGATCATAAACTGTTAAAATTGTTCTACGGATTATTACACTGTAATGTAAGAGTGTGAAAATACAGATTCGACGATGAATTTGTAATGTTCATTTCTAGTGTATTAACCAAGAACAAATTTTTCACCATCAAAGATGCAACAAAGTACAAAAAGGCAATAAAGTGATACGCCCTGTCAATAAATTTTAGTGGTATTAATGAAATTGTATTAACTGCACGAAGGAGGAGATAGTGTCAATAGTAAGAATTTAAGAGTTCTATTCATAAAAATGAATGGAAATAAAATAAATTAAATAATTGAAAACATTTAATTGTAATATTTGAATGTTAAAATCCACTCTAGAGGTATTACTTTAGATTAATAGTTTTATTACTTTGATAAGAAGGAAGGATGCGGTTAAAAATTCCGGGAAGTAATGCCTTGTCCGAGATTTTATACAACGTTCTAGCAAAATTCACCACATTTGAATTCGGTAGTTCGTGAAATTACATTCTCTCAGCATACTTTCAATAATTTCGACCTTACAATGGAAAATAATTCCGATTCTTGCGAAGAGCAGAAACTATGTGAAGCAACTAATCACGTCGCGAAAAGCAAAGAGAATTCCTTGAAACTCCGATTGATCCAAGCCTTTAGTTCTGGATCTATGAAGAGTCCAAAAAGTCCGTCGAGTGTTTCGAGTTCTCAAAGTTCGAGTCCTGGATACAATAGTCCACGTGTAAAAGCGAGATATTCGTGGCATTTGCCTTCGCCTACTAAAGAGTGTCATACGCCGCGTTCGTCGAAAAGTGGTTCGTTTTCATCTTCGAAATCGGTCAGAAATAGTAGTGTTGCAAATTCACCGACCACTTCGTCCTCGCCAAGGACATCCCATTTTTCGACATGGTACGTCAACGAAAGGTAAGTTATAAACTCGATATACGAATAATACCAACCGCAAACAAATTTAACTAAACAATAGTTTCAAAATAAATATAATAAATATTCATCTACAGCAATAAAAATTTTCTTCTCACTGTACATACTACGCGTACGAACCGTGCATGTACAATTCCAGCAAATATATTTTGTACATCATCGCACGCATGATTTAGCAGCAAAGTAACATAATTTTCGTTCTTTTTTCCTAACGAAATACCACATCACCCTGACCGCGATATCGTTTCGAAACGTTATTCGAGGCAGAACCACGTGTCAGAAGTGGTTCGCGAAACTAGGAAGAGCTAATGTACATACATAAGAGGGTCCGTACAATTTTAGTATCGGATAGCAGCAGATAAAAATTAAACAACCTTCGATGAGTTATCAAACGGAGCAATCTGTACGAACGCGAGGCGTGAAAACGGGAAAATAGATTGATGCTTTAAAAATACGTCGAAGCGTACAAACATCGGTAGCAGAAATGCGGATGGGTCGATGCAGCGCCGGCGCTGCGGAACATAACCAAGAAGCCGAGCATCCCCACCAGCTCTCTCTTCATCCTCCAAACGATCGCGTCGACGTGTACCCGCTTCTCCATCCAGTGCACGAAACAGAGTGAGAAGAAAAGAGTTTCTCCGCTTCTCTGTCTCTTGTTCTCTTTCCTCTTTGCCTCCCGTCTCTGCCTCTTGTCGCGCAAATGCACCTTGTCGTGCTCCGCAGAACATTACACGAAGCGCTTCGAACCAGTGTAGGACGGTTTGCAGTAAAGTAAAGCTGTTTCCGCGTTTGCCTCCTTCTGGGGAATTAGGAATTGAATAAAACTCGTACAGGTATGTATAAGATGGATTTTAAAATCGGATCTCGCAACGGTGTCTCGTTACGCGTTATTTTGCTCGGATGTAATATCTCGTAGGTGTGATATTTTCTTTTGTCGAATTGTCACACGATACAGTGTTGGAACTCACAGCGACGACAGTGACAACTAAATTGCCGCGCTTTTACGTGGAACGTACGAAGTTGGTTCTTAATAATTATCGCGGAAAACAATCTCGCGCGCGTAGCCGCTAAGCTCGCGCGAACACGGATCATCGAAAGCTTTGCTTGGACTCTTCCAGATATGCAGGCATCGCGGAAAAATCTCGATACGCATCTCTTTGCGTCGTTTTTCCCGCTTCCGCGAAGTCTTCGAAGATCGCTTTCTGGTATCGTCTTAAAAATTCAATTCAACGTTCAATTCAACGTTGCATCAAAGAATTAATACCGTGACCATTGCGTGACTTGTTTGCAGCGAGATTCGAAAAACCTTCTAACGATTTATTCATTCGTGTAACGGTTTCTTTAAAATACCGTGACGAAAACGCACGGTGATTCGTAATTTATCAGGTTCGTGAATTTCAACCGTGCATCTATGATTAAAAAGGTATTTTTTTTTTTTCTCTCTCTCTCGCGTACTCTCGGTTTTTATTCTTTTATTTGTTCTCGGTAACGGTTCTAACGTATGTATATAAGTGGTATTGAAAATAGCACCGTGTGTTGCTTATATTGTGACTGAAAGTGAGTTTATTTATTCGAAGCTAAATATACTCGATTTTCTTCGCGTAGCAAATATTTCGTCTATTGTTTTCGATTGATGTTCAAATAACTCTAATTTGAAATAATATTCAAGGTAATATTTTCTAATATCTTACGCTACGATAGAATAATTTCGCGATCGCGGAGCAAAGCGCGTTTTATACTTCTGATCTTTTGAACGTCTGAAAATGGCCTCGAGCAAAGAGTATGATTTAGGGCACACAGTGTTTCCTAAAGTATGTAGGTACACATACGTGTACGGTAGGACAAGAAGCGCATACATGTTCATTTACACACACGCGTATTCGTGACTATACCTATTTGTAGCCTGCATCATCGGGCAAAAAGTAGGTCTAGGGAATCAGCTGACCGAAAGAGGCGCGTGCGCTTCACTAAAAGCAAAACACATTTGAAACGCCCACTATATACACCCACTCTCACGGAATCCCGGAAAAAGGTAGTCCTCGAAACACGGATACTGATAAACCTACAGAAACTTTTCGCTTAATCAATCGCTGATTACACGTACGTTACACCAACGCCTGCATACGCACATAGTGTTTTATATTTAGAAATATAGGCCATGCATGTTTGATTTATATGGTAGGTTACCTGCCATACCCCGTAACGCGAAACAAGCATAAAAAGTATCGTGTCTCTTCCTTCGACGGAAAAAAAAAAAAAAAAAAAAAATACGATAAAACGAAATAAGTGCATTATGCAAGAGATAAAAAATTTTTATTCGAGGACAAATGTTTCGTTACGATCGCAGCACTCGTGTCATCGTTTATGCGCGCTTTGTTTCAACGTTTCAACGTTTGTTGGGAAAGAAAAAGAAGTTGAAAATTTCGACGCGTTCCGTGTATCGTTCAATCGTTATATCAGCGCACTTTGCAATGCACACGTAATGGATCTTTGACCATGACCGAGTGAGCGTTTAGCCCGAATAAAAATATTCGATACCGATGCGACACTTGCGTAAAAATGAGCAGAATTTTGAGATCGTGCGTTTCTCCGCTCAGCGAGTTATTCTTTGTTTCTCGTTGATGTAAAACGAAATACGTTTAACAATGCTTTCGTTTTCGTGCATACGGGTCATCCGTGCGATCGAAACGCTCTCTCCGTTGCGTAAAACGGCTTTCTTAAACAAAAGAGGATTTACTAGTGAAAGGAATTTCACTGTTGGTCGTGAGAAAAAAAAAAGTAGTGCGGTGACATGCGGGAAAATCTCATTACTTAACTATACTATGGCTGGCTTACATTCAGCGGTCATAAAATCGTTAGTATACCTTCGGGCTCGGCATCTACTTTATTATGCCGTATAAGAGCCAGTTTTAGAACCTTTCTCGATTACTTAAATATTCGTTAACCAATTATTAGATATATCTCTCTGGCATTTCTATTTGAACAGGCTTACAAGAATTCTCGTTTCTCTTAATAAGCGATTACGTTGTTAATAAGTTTGATTACTGTTTCGTATTGAATTTTTTTTCCCGTTTTTTGTTTCTTCAATTTCATTAATCAACTCAGAGATATAATTTGTAGATGCTTATTTCATTTATCAACCGCAAAGCAAATTGTATAAGTTAGAAGCAACTGAATCTTGTATCATCAAACAAGCTGTGTGTACGATAGACACACACACGCGCGAGGGATGATCAATTAACTCGAGAAGATAATAAGCACGCGATGAAAGCAAGTCTCGGATCTATCACGGTAATTAACGCGTGTAGTTTTCTTTCATTCGCTTGAAGCTGAAACCAGTGAAACGCTTCCTTGGCGCGGCGCTTCCGCGTACGTTGAATTTCTGCATGAAAACTCGCGATTCCCATGGTTATATCATTCCCGTCGAATTAGGAGGGAAACCACGCGAGAACACGATCCTGATTAATTGTTCGAATGATGATACAGTGATGAAGTACTCGCCGCAGCAGCAGCAGCAAAAGGAAAGGAAGTCGGAGAGCGACGTTTACTCGATCGACGCAACACCAAATCGAGGAGCAAGGCGTCACTCGACATCGACGGAGTGCAAAAATTCGTCGAATTCCTCGGTGAGGAGCGCGATCTGTCGTTCGCCGTCTACGGGGATGTTCGCCTGGATGCGCGTGTTCCGGTTTGCTTCGATGCTTCACCAGGTCGGCTGCTAGAGCCGAGTGTACAGAGCGAGCGTCTCGTGGCGCAATTAATAGATGTATTTAACAAATTAAAATTAAAGAACCGTGTACACGTGTGTATGTGTGTGTGCTTGAGCGCACGTGTCGCGCGTACGAGTGCGCCTGCACTTATGCAACCAGGACCGTCTGCGTGTCTGCACGCATGGTCACACGTGTACAGGTGCATCCGACGACCCTTTCCTCTCGGTCGTGATTTACCTATCCATAGGGTGGTCGGTTCGTAACGTAGGTACGGCCGACGGTAGCTCAATTAATAGTGCGTTACGCAATTACGTGTTAACAGCCACGGGCGTCGTACTGGCTACGTTATGCCTACTTATGTAGAGACGAAGTTACACGTACGCGTGTCCTCGCGTATACGCTCATACTGGCAAACGTTTCTGTAAGTGCGTATACACGCGTGTGTATCGTTACACATAGAGCGCAGTCCCGGGTTCCAGTTAATCAATCGGTCGTTTCCGAACCATTAATTAGCGCGTAAACTTGGAAATCGGAGGTAATTCGTCGCAACACGCCGCTGGGTGATCCATTCCAGATCTGTCCTACTTGTTAACATTCTTTATATATTTCTTCAGTTCACGCCTTCGGAGACGGGTTGAATGTGCACGCGTGTACGATTACCTGCCATAGTAAATACGATTTTTTAGCTTATACGTGAATAGTGGATAAGGATACAACGTGGTGCTATGTTTAGAACATTCCTTGGCTATCGAACTATCTTTCGTTCCTTTACGCTAATTTCTTTATTTTTCCCTCTCTTTTTACCCCTTTCTCTCTCCGTTCTCCTTTCTGTGTCACTATTCTTGGAGTATCGATTCTTTCGTGGATAACGACTTTCCTGTGTTTGTTAACGTCCACTGTTTTCGCACCAATGAATATAATCGTACCGTTTCTCAAGCTTTCTTTATCGATCAATTTGGTTCCAAGTTCGTTCGCTTTCTGTTAGTCTATCGAAGAATCAAAAAGTGTATTCGAGAACATGTAATTCGATGTTTCGCATTTATTATCTACTATAAAATGTTTCTCCTATCGAAGCATACGATATCGCGCGCGCTTCAGGTATCTACGATCACGAATTTACATCCGATTTCACCCCCTCCCCTATGTATTATTATGCGATCATTAAGAAGATCTGTCAGTGTTATCAATATCGAACGATATATTTTATGACTACGCAAATCGACAAATAAATTCAATATTTGGTTTAACGCGCGATTCACTGTTTTATGCGCCAATCCTACAGACATCCCAGAAAAAGATCTCCGTTACTGCGAAACTGTGGTGGAACTGCGACCAGAATTTTTAGAAACACATTTATCTTTGAATAATAAAACGTTGTTCTGTCAGAAGGTCATTTTTATTGACTCATATCCAACCAATAAAATACAGAGCTGGTTCGCAAGTTATGAATCGGTTATTGTTTGTATAATGGATCGCAACTTTGTAACTTTGGAACAATTTCGCGATTATTTTTGAGCATCCATAACACGAAATCTTTTTTTCTTTTTTTTCTTTTTTTTTTTTTTTTTTTTT
>SMSQ01025983.1:29438-47037 GCA_019453375.1 Ctenoplectra terminalis
TTTTTTTTTTTTTTTTTTTTTTTTTTTTTTTTTTTTTTTTAATTTTTTTATCACACTCCTACGCGTATTTTTAATTAAGTTACTCGAGAAAGAAGGTGTAATTGAGTAACAGCTATGAACCATTTGCGGAATATACGGAGGCAGAGAAATAATAAACGAAAGTGAGTCACAGTTGTGGGTTAAGAATAGTTATGTTCCTTTACAAGGTTCGCGTTACATCGGGCACAAAAGAATAAAGTGTTTGCAAAGTAGTTATTAATTTTTAATGAAATCTATTAGGGAGCTGCGAAGGAGCTCCGATTTAAAATTATAATTTCATATGTATAGCTTTCTCGAATATGGGTCATTAAGGCCGTCAATTCGTACACGACGATGATTGAAGCCTGTAAGTCTATATATGTCAGTGATCTCATGTTGTCAACTCTCTGTTCTCAAGGATCATTTTCTTTATGTAACGCATTCAAATGAAGGTTCTCTCTCGGTCGTTCTTTTTATGTGTCTAATACATAAAATTCAATTATTAAATTATTTTCGCTCTAAATTTTACGTGCGATTAGTTTCATATTTAAAATAGATTACTTTCATTTTAACTGTTTGTGGAGTACATAACAAATTGATTTTACATTTATATTTTAGAATTATACTCAATTGAAAAGCTTAAACTAATTTAAAGCGATGGAAAACAAAATATTTTTTTTATAAAATTTATAGACATCGATATAAAACTTCATTAAATGTGTTTTTGAAAGACAGTTTTTTTTCAATATTTTTGTTTTCAGTAGAAGATGAATTATTTATTAAAACAAATTTTGGTTAGAAAAAATGTATTATAGGATAATTTGTAGTATCGCGTAATTTCATAAATAATATTGTTTCTTATCTTCATTTGAATAGTGTTTACGCAAAGAATGTACCCAAAATTTTTCGATGCGGTTTCGAAGAAGCAGTATTTGTTTGCTCTGAGTTAAACGTTCGAAACGCTCAGATAATTTTTGAACGTCAGAATCAATTTAAAAGCGTGTGACCGTGAGACCTACTTGCAGCATCATATGTTTTATATGTTTAGAAAAGGTAAGTGCTGTGAAAAATAGTTCCAAAGTTTATGAAAAATAAGTTTTAAATGGGAGAATGTGTGAAAGGTTGTTTAAAAAATTTTAAAGCAGTTATTTTTAGTTGAGAGGTAAAACAACATCTGGTCGTCCAAAACAGTTCCATTGTAGAGTATTTAATTGTTTAATTGAAAAAAAACTATATTTCAGGACACAAAAAATAGCAGAAATACTAAATTCTATTAAGTACCGTGCGTTGGCACTTAAAAAATATGAAAAAAGTGTGAATATAAATAAATAGTTTCATATAAACGCTTTACAGCGAACTGCATTCGATGCGTTGAAAATACAGCGTTAAACAAAATTAATAAATAGTAAATAAACAATTCTATTTGGAATTAATATCACATCCACTGTTTTCTTTTTATTTGACACAGTATTTCGCTGGTTATAATATTTTTTAAATTGTAAACATTTTAATAAAACCGGTCAACTTTTTAGTAGAAAATAAATGTTTGAAAAATGAGATAAAACGTTGGCTGACAAATAGAAATTAATCATTGCAAATGATGTTAAGTGTATCATCTATTAAAAACAGTCGTAAATATTACTATTTTTCTGTTGAATCTGAATTTATGGGATGATCTGTATTAATAATTTTTTTAACTCTTTTTTTAGAGTACAAATAAATTCTAAAAGTAAATTTTAATTGATTATAAATACTAATTATTTAATATAGTACGGGATGATAATTCTTTAATTGTAATATTATTAAATTGTTTGCAAATTAAAGGCAAAATTAGTTAATACTGAAATTAATTTTACAGCTTGTGAAAATAAATACTAATTATTTAACATAGTCCGGGATAATAATTCTTTAATCGTGGTATTGTTAAATTGTTTGCAAAATAAAGGCAAAATTAGTTAATACTGAAATCAATTTTACAAATTGTAAAAATAAAAGTAATCGATGAATAACTAAAAATAAAGTATATATTTTAGTATATTATCTAAAAAATTATTAAAAAAGACGGTGATGATTTATATCAATACATATTATTTCAGAAGTTATTCTTTGTCACAAAATTAGTTTCTTTATAACGTTTCAGAGTTGCGTTTCTTTCTCTCTTTTCCTCGATGCAAATATCGCAGTAAAAATAGTCTGTTCAAAATGTTTTGTATTAAAGTTTTATTCAATATAAACGTCACAATTGTTAAGAGCGTCATCATATCGCACACGTCTTGAATAGCAAATAAAACTCAGTTACGAAAGCACTATATATGCATACATTTCATAACAGAATTGTTAGTTAAAGATGTGTTTGCAATTGACTTTGTAATGACTTATGTTTCAGTTCTCCTTGAAATATTTTAATCAAGTTCGAAAGAAGGACGTATTTTAAACGAAGAGTTCACTTACAATTTTTCCGTACAGTTTTAATTTATACATATTCTGTTCTTAATTAATAGAAGTGTTTCAGTGATTGCCTCAATTATCGTTCGAATATTAATTATTGTTCGATTTATTTTATTCATTCTGCCATCGAACAATCATTTTTTATTTAGCTACAGAATTTTTTATACAGCTGTTACAATGTCGAACATTGTACATTTATTTTTTTATTATCGAAGTTATTGACAAATAAATGTATAAGAAAAAATAATAAAATGTTCTTCATCTTTCACTCAACCTATCAATTAATGTTAGAAAAACGGTTGTGTAATGTTACTCGTAGTATGTACTTAATTTAAACCTATAACGTAAATGTCATAGGTGCATAATTATCGAAGTGCATTTAGGCCGATTGGACGTTAATGCTTGTAATAACGTAACTAACATTCCTTTTGTTTTGTCGTAGATCTAAAAGCAGTGATACCTTATCGGTGCAATCTTTTCGCGTTATCCGCTGTTTGTAAAGCAGGTCGTGAATTCTGGTATACCGGATGTGGGTTTACTTATCAGACTTGGTTAATTTATACGCTCGTCGTAACCTCTTGTTTGAAGGGACAGATTTAAAAAATGCATAAATATTCAGCTTTATCCATCCCTTGCATCAATTTAAAACACTTTTCTCACGAAAAGTGCACGTTGCGATAAATGTGAAAGAGCGGTGCATCTTGCACATTGCTTTATTATATTTGAACGATGTAAACAATCCTATGCCTGAATGTGCAGAAATTTAATATTTTTATTTTCTATAAAATAATATTCTAACTTACCTATTCTATAACATTCTAACTTACTTATTCTATAATATTCTAACTTACCTATTCTATAATATTCTATAATATTCTATAATATTCTAATAATATTCTAATAATATTTTATAATATTCTAATAATATTCTAATAATATTCTATAATATTCTAATAATATTCTAATAATATTCTATAATATTCTAATTATATTCTAATTATATTCTAATAATATTCTAATAATATTCTATAATATTCTAATAATATTCTAATTTCTAACTTACCTATTTATTTTCTTAACATCGTGTCAATTTGACACCAAGAGACAAATTAAATTCAGAAAATGAAAGATGGATATGGGTTAACAGAGTCAACTGTTTTTAGTTTTTAAATATTCAATTAAATATTCTAAAGTATAGTTAAATATTTAAAAAAGCTACATCGTTGCAGATAATAAGATAATGAAAATAAAGTAATTTTTAACGTACATGTATATTTTCCAATATTTATTAAAGAAACTTTCTTTTTTTGATCATCGATTCTTTAGCTTCACCGTGTCATTGATTTAGCTATAATTAATTTTTTGCTTTCAAAGTACGCTGTTTGAAAATGTTAATCAGCAACGTATTCATATAACTTCATACTCGAGATAAAAAATAAAACAGTACGCGATCAGGTGATCAGTTATGTTTCCCTTTTAATATTAACACTAAACCTACCGATGATTAAAGTGGACCTAATTGTACCCTGAGAAATAAAAATGATAGGTGTTTTAAAAAAATACATAACGTAAGGAAAACGATTCTTTATCTACATTTTTTATAGAAAATCACGAAAAATCTTCCAAACTGCATCGTTGTAAATTTATAGAATTTCTACCAGAAATTACAAGCCGGTCATTTTGACCGCTTTGGTAGGTTTAGTGTTAAGCTTATAAAATTTCTATCGAATTAGTTCAAAACGTGTAACTTGTATTTGATAATACTATTAGAAAATAGTAAATGTATATTAATTCATTCTTGTGTATGTAAATACTTAGATTAGCAATGCAGCTGATAAATTAAATATTGTAAATTATACTCGTTTAGAATATTAGAATACAAATTAGATATAAAAGTAGACCGCTCTTATCAATGTATTTTCGTGATCCAAACACAATTATCATTTTCGTGTCGCTTACAACATTACCAACAGAACATAGAAAGAGACTGTAGTGCTCGCTATGGTAAGAATCCTAAATTTCGTGACTCATGTAAGTTAAAAAACAAGAATTTAAAGTTATTCCTTATTAAATTGGTTGATTGATTTTATTTAGAATAAATTAGTATCCGAATATATAAATATGAATCTATGCTTAATATTTACTTTGTATTAGTTTTCATGCAATGGAATATCAAAAAGATAAAAGAAATCGTTGAAAAAAGTGTTTTTATAATCGCGGTATCACCAACCGCAAAGATGACGGATATATGCTTTTCCATTCATTTACAATTTATGATAATGAACGATTAATAATGTGGTTAGTAAATAGCAGATTAGATAATTAGAAAATATTGTCAAACATGTTTTTCATATAATCATATTATATGAAATTGTTTTTCGAATCAGTTGGTGCCAGAAAACTCAACGATTACTTCTATTGTAAACTTTGCCGACCATCTTCATTTCTTTTTTTTTAACTGGAAAAATATTCTTTTTAATGCTCTGCAAGGTTTAATGCTTTTGTATTTATTAATAATATCGTAGAAGTAAAGTTGTTATTATATGTTTCTATAATAAATTTATTAAGTAACCCTTTGCACTCGCTATGGCGACACGCATAATTTTCTTCAGAGATTAAGTTTCGAATTAAATTCTGTATCTTCGTCAATTCAAACGCTTCTTTTGCTTTAAAATAAAGTAAATTAACCCTCTATAGCCCGAATTTTGTCTGCTTATTGGAGAAAAAGTTACGACTGATTACAGTTTTTCACTTTGATTTGAAAATGTTTTAACTAATAATCACTGTAGATGGATCGTGGTGTCGCTACGGTAATACAGTAATCAAATTTAATAGAACAACTATAATAGACAACTATAATAGATAAAACAAATTTTTTAAAATATAGATACATTAATTTGTAACTTTTAAATCACACAAAGCCATAGAGGGTTAAATCACGTTAAACAAAGTTAACATTTTCCTTTGCGGTCCTTTACAATTCTCTTCTTAAATTCTTAACTATTTTGCGGTCAAATATTTTTAAACTAATATGATTTGAAAATATTTAAACTAATAATTACTATAGATAGATCGTGGTGTCGCTACGGTAATACAGTAATTAAATTTAATAGTGCAGTGATAACTAAAGAAAATTAATTTTTTGAAATATAGATACATCAGTTTGTAACTTCTAAGTCACACGGTTCCATAGAGGATTAACTCAAACTTTCAATTATATCGTATCATTGGAACACAAATTATTTCCAAAAATATATAAGCAACAATTGATTCCATACTAAGATTTACAAAAATAAGATCTCATCCTAAATGTATTAACCCATTTGTATCAAGAAACGGAATATTCCGCGAGTAATATCAGGTTGTCCCGAAAGTTTCTTTAGTTATTTTCACGCAGCGGTTTCGTATAGCGGTGTTTGTACAAAAATGCAGCTTTATCTGTTAAACGAGAAATAGCGGAAGACAATAGAGAAAAATGGATACTAAATAACATAATAATACATTGTGAAACATCAAATATTACCGATCCATTACTTATTAACGCTAGAACTATCGACGATTAAAGCATACTTATTTCTACCGAAAAAATCATAATGAATGGTATATAAAAAAATACGCAATGCAAAGGAAACAAAGCTTTGTCTACTTTTTTAACAGGAAACCACGGAAAATTGCCTCTGAGATGTCGTAGTGAATTTATAAAATTGCTGTAAAAAATTTCGAATGGGTCATTTCGACCACTTTGGTAGTTAGAAACTTTTGGGACAACCTAATATCTTCTATGTATCACCAAACGCGGAATAATCCGCGGACATTATACCACACCGTTGAATAAAAATATTTGCGCCAAGAATTTTATATTTATTAATACATATTATCCTCTGTACTCCGATACATCGTTACAATCAGTCAGCATTAATAAAGAATAGGAAATATTCAAACCGAGACGAGTTACAAATTATCCAACGAGCCACGCGCGATCAATCGTGTAGGCTTCGATGATAAGTGAGAGTCCCTGCAATTTAACCCTGCATAGCCCGAATTTTGTTTGTTTATTACAGAAAAAATCACGATTGATTACAGTTTTTCACTTTGATTTGAAAACTTTAAAAATAATAACTGCTACAGATGGATCGTGGTATAATTACAGTAATATAGTAATCAAATTTAATAGTGCAGTGATAACTAAAGAAAATTAATTTTTTGAAATATAGATACATCAGTTTGTAACTTTTAAGTCACACGGTCCCATAGAGGGTTAAATAAAGCACATTATACGTATACATTCAAATTTCATTGAAACTCAAAATTGTTGAGGAGGTTACATGGAGGAGTATTTAAATAATTATGTTCAAGACACGGTGGAAGAAAAGTATATATTTAGATAGTCTTAGGATGGTGCGTACAAGATGGGTGCACGGTTAGAACTAAGGAAAAGACAAATAACAGCGCGTACATTCGAACCTGGGGTGTTCCCAGGCATCCCCAAATCCAAATTTAATAGTACAGTGATATCTAAATAAAATAAACTTTTTAAAATATAGATGCATCGGTCTGTAACTTTTAAGTCGTACAAAGCCATAGAGGGTTAAGCCGCGATGCAAATGAATTAACACGTTGACTGCTGTGGGAGCCACCGGGTGACGGGCGACGCGACCAATAGTAAAGTACATAATTAGAGTAAATATCGATACTGATAAATTTTATAATAATACCACCTTTAGCATAATGGTTCGAAGAAATTAATGCTATACCAGCCAAATATACATATTATTATTTTCAACATAATATACATCGCGTAATAAGAAATTCACGTTGGCGCCATCGGCAAACCGCGTATGTGAAATGGTTTGATAAAAATGCTCGCGGCAGTCAACGTGTTAACCCATTTGCATCATTATCGCGCATATACGCTCGATCTTCCTGGTCACTATCGCAGCGCATACGTACGCTCAACTTCGTTGCTCGCAATCATTATCCGTTATCTAAAAAATAGAAACGGAGAAATATCGTTGTAGACGAAAGCAGTAATTCTGATTACAGCGAAGAAATTAGGAAACGAAGACGAGTTATCCAACGTAATAAAAAAAAAAACAAGAAGTTTCCTGATAAAAACCTTCTCCTCATTTCTATTCATCACGCAAATAAAAACATCGCCGCGTATTTTCCCGCGCAAACTCACCACTTCCTCCGCATCCCGCGAAGCGGAAGTACTCTCGCCTCTTCTTAGCTCCGGAGGATATAGGAGTCGCCACGAGACAAAAGCCCGTGACGACATCTGCAAGACACGTCGATAAAACAGATCACAACTATCAACCCCTTGAAGCATTCCACCTTACCGGCCAATCGCATTGGATATTCGGTACGGTTCAGTACTGTGGGTGGCAGGTAAGACAAATAGTGGAAGGACGAGAGGGTGGGGGGTGCATGCTCGTAAACACTCGCGCAAGAAGTACGTACATAGTCTCGCGAGGACTCGTGCCGCGATTACGTCGTTCCGGGATACAAGCGTGATCGACGTGTTGCGATCGAGCGAGACGGTCGTGCATAGACGAAACGTTTCCCAGGAGTTACCATTGTCTTTTTTTTTTTTTTCTCGCCCCCTACGGTTACGTTCGGTCGAGTTACGCTCGAGATATCCCGATCACGTGGTACGTGACGATTTATCCAGGAAAGAGATCGCAAAGATTGGTCAAACTCGTGCGGTTCTGTTTCGAATGTGCCGGTGAAATAAAATATCTATGAGATGCGTCGTCCCCTGATTCGGCATCTCTCCGAGGGTGGTGGCGGTGCGGGTGACAATGCCGGTGCCAGAAGGCAGCAATCCGTGAAGGAGGACGACCGTGCGAGTTACACCTGGAATTGTCGCGAATACGGTCATCATCTGTCTTCCTGCGACCTTCTCAAGGTCCCCACTGCCTTCGGATGTCGCGGGCAAACAACGTCGCCGGAGCCACGAATCACGATCCACAGGTAGGCCGATTTCGATCAGCAATAGACGCGTCTCGCGTTGGTAGGGGAGGCTAGCTCCGAAATTGTCCGGGTCAGTGCATCCTTCGGGGGCTCATTCTGGGTAACCGCGCTCGCGCACTGGCAACTCAATCGCGATTATGGTTACGAATGCAATTATTTTGACAAACTTCCGTGTCCCGAGGCTCTTTGAGAAAAGGGTGGCTGTATGTTTTGTTTGTTGGAACGGTGACATTCAAATTTGTAGGTTTTATGTTTCGTTCGAATATGTTTACCGTTGGAAATTCGTATGGTAATCGATTTGGTTGTTGACTCGGAGTATTGTGTTTTATGGGTCAGGGTATGGGATTTAGGAGAGACGTGGAATATGAAATGTGAATAACAGTTTGGCGAAGAGGGTGTTGTGAGGTAATTAGATTTTGGTTGCTTGAAGTTAAGAAAGGTGGGAGATGTTGTATTTTAGGTTTGCGTGGGTGGTGTTACGATGTGTTATTGATAATTTTGATGTAGTTTATTTGGGATTGTTATGAATAATAAATAATTATAATTTATGTAGGATTTATTTAATTGTTTTAGAATAGTTTTTGATGTTGTTGGAAAATATCGTTATAGTTTTATGTTATTAAAAGTGTTTGTTATCCTTAATGGATTTGTTGTTAAAACATTAAATTTTGTAATTTGTATGGGAGAAACCGTATGGAGTATTTAATCGGAAATATTCTATATATTGGTTAAAGGAGCAATATGAAGTTAAATTAGTTCGTAGGATGTATAGGATAAATTATAAACCGATGATAAAAATTGTTAATACTTTATTTAAAAAGAATCAGTTGGTTCTGTCTGTATAAAATTAGAAATTATTTAAAAATTTGATATAAATATTGATAGATATTGGTAATAATAAATTTGTGTTCCAAACATGAATGATAAATAATATTTGATTTTACGTTAAATATTTTTCAATTTAATTAATTGACGCTTCACAATAAAATGTTCGCGTATTATAGTTAAATTCTTGATAAAAGGTAATATTTAAATAAAAGTAAGATATTATTAAATGAATATTATAAAAATAATATTCGTTTAACAAGGAAGTAATTTTTAGAATATGCTGCGAATCGTTTTATTTTATCTAAAGAATTATTTGTTATTATTATTATTATTTATTAAAACGATTGAGATAAAACGATAATATTAGAATACAAACACAGTTATATTCAATGTTAACTGTTTTATAGTTAATAACCAAGAACTTAAATTATTCGTATAGGTCTGGGCATTGTTCAATTGCTCAACAATTGAAATATTGTTGTAATAATTAGTGAAAATTTTCACAAGCTCGATAAAATACTTCCTACAGTTTTCATTCATTTGTAAACGTAAGTTGAACAAAGTAAATTTATATTTTAATATAATAATTTTCATTTGATTTACCGCATAATTACGGTATTGGGAATAATTTAGGAACAAACATTTATTTTTCATCTATGAATAAAAAATTACTCTAATAATCGCATACATTACTGTCGAATTTAGATTTATTATACAATTTTGAAATTTTCTCACAAATTTTTAACAATTTATGCTAAATTACTTGGTTGTTGACTTATAAGTATAATTATTAATAATATTGTAATTATAATTATTATAATATATAATGTATTAGTAATCAGATTATAATATATATTATGATATAATAAATTAAATATAATATATTATAATATATAATATATAATATATTAGTAATCGGATTACAATATATATTATAATATAATAAATTAAATATAATATATTGTTAATAATTATAAATATAATATTGTCAATTGTTTGTAATATTTCTGACTAAGTACTCCATACAGTCTCTGTCGTACAAATTATGAGATTTAGTGTTTTAGTAACAAATTCATTAAAGGTAAGAAATAATATTTTTAATAACTTAAAATATTTCGATGATATCAAAAAGTATTTTGAAACAGTTTATAAAAAACAAATTACATCAAAGTTATCAATAACAACACGAATCATAATATCACAGCCTTTTACCTAAATACAACATACACCCGATAATAATCCAAGGATCTGCCAACAATTTGGTTTTTCCAAANTATAATATATAATATATTAGTAATCGGATTACAATATATATTATAATATAATAAATTAAATATAATATATTGTTAATAATTATAAATATAATATTGTCAATTGTTTGTAATATTTCTGACTAAGTACTCCATACAGTCTCTGTCGTACAAATTATGAGATTTAGTGTTTTAGTAACAAATTCATTAAAGGTAAGAAATAATATTTTTAATAACGTAAAATCTTTCGATGATATCAAAAAGTATTTTGAAACAGTTTATAAAACACAAATTACATCAAAGTTATCAATAACAACACGAATCATAATATCACAGCCTTTTACCTAAATACAACATACACCCGATAATAATCCAAGGATCTGACAACAATTTGGTTTTTCCAAATCAGTGTTCCATATCAGTCGTCCACATTTTCCTAAGTCCTTCTAAATCCTGTAGGTAAATTGACCCCAAACATTCCGAGAATTTCTACAGACGTACGCCACGTACGTCTAAACGTAAACAAATAAGCGTGCCACACAAATGTAAGGTTTCTAATTTTTTTTTATCATAGCACAACATTCCAACAATATGAAAGAATTGCAAATTAATTGTCACAATTTCGCTACTTCGATTGTAAAAATATAACGATGGTACTCCATAACTTCAACAAAAATTCTTTTTGAATTTTTTTAAAATTCCCACTTGCTACCAAGAAATCTGAAAAAATTCCTTCATACTGTAGTGGACTAAGGGTGTCAGGATTACTAAATAAATGGGTATAGACTAAATTAAACAAAACAAGATATATATTTGGAAATGAAGGAAATACAAAAAGGCAAAATAATCTTAAGGGCTAATAGGTCGTGCACGTTCGACGGTTTCTAAGCGACTCTGCCTCGTGGCCCGACTTTCCAACGGAAGTCGGGTTTCGCTTGTTTTTAATAGCGCGCCCGGTCCTCCTATATTGATACACTACAATACGTATCCTATTCACTATAACATCTCTGATTATTTTTATAACTATTTATACATCATAACAACAGAAATCAAGCTTCAGTTCATGTTTCGTTTTATAACTACCCTAATAATAAGGGTAGAAGGCTAAAACTTACCAAAATTGGTTTTCTTTTAGAATACTATCAATCGATGCATCGCAAGCTCAATTTGGTTTGGTGATACATTTACCATGCACATTTAACGAACATTTAACTCTTTGGTGCACGCTGGGATTAAAAGTATCCCACCTTTTTGATGCACCGTAATGCATGGTGGGACATTTTTAGTCCCACCTCGACTTAGGGAAAAGGATGTGGTTCAACACGTTTCCGCACACTTTTAATTTAACGATCGTGCTCAGAAACACATTTTTTTTTTCAATTGAGAAAAACGCTCGAGAAAACGCATAAAAGAACAACTAATACGCTGTCTGGCAGGCTATACCTTTTTTTCTCGATGTATCACTCAATAGTTAACAAGTGTACGCGTTAGAACATGACAGAAGATTCGGGATAATAAATCGTATATCGCTTTATTATCACACTTAATTTAATATATAAAATGAATAACGGATATGCGTGCGTTTCTTCTGGTGGCACAAAGGAGACGACTCGAATCACGTATATTTAACACTAGATTTACGGGGATTAATTGGACCACTTTACAGGTATATTGAACTGTGCTTTTTTTTGTAATAACATTAGTTCATTTTATTTGAAATTAATAGGTTTTTATTCGCACAGATTTAGTTAGTACGTTTCTTGCATTTAAATTTCATTTTGGGTGTACATTTTCTACACAGACAATTACTGCGCTTTAGCATGAAATCAGAAATCCGTCGAATTGACGGGTTCCGTAAATCTAGTGTTAAAACAAATGAGAAACGCAACAAGCGCGCGTCGCGCCACACCAACAATCTTCTCATGTATAGGCACATGTCGATAATGTATTGGGTTGTCCGGAAAGTTGGTGCCGATTTTCGGTAGGTGCCATTAGAACGGGTCTGAAAATTTCGGAACGATTGAAAACAAATGACACGCGTACGTATTCTGATTAAGTGACACTTCAGGAATCTTTAGACAAAAGTTTCGTTAGGATACATTCATTTTCGTTAGTTTTATACGCTATTAACGGTAGAACTAGCGACGATTAAAATAGACTTATTTGTAGGAAGGAAATCGAAATGATAAGTATTTGAAAAAATACTTATATTAGGGGTAATAATTCTTCGCGCATATTTCGTTTAAAAAATTATAGAAAATCCCTGAAAATGCGCCACTGTAAATTTATAACATTTCTATGACAAATTACGAACCGGTCATCTTGACTGGCACGGTAGTTCTAGCGTTAAATATGGAAATGTTTTTCGCCGAAGCACCTAAGAAGTTCTGGAAGGATGGGATATTCGAGTTACGCGAGAGATGGAGAAAGGTTATAGAACAAAATGGAACATATACGATTTAATAAATATACAAGGAAATTTAAATGAGTTGCGTTTGAATTTTCCTTAAAAATCGGCACCAACTTTCCGGACAACCCAATATAATACGCGCATAACACGGTTGTCTAACGTTTTCTTACAGAACACTTCGTACTAATGCTGTTCTTTTTTTTTATCAATTAAAATGTGCATGACGGCTACAGCCGTCGTTTGCCTACATATCGCCAAAGATCGGACGGCTATAGCCGTCATTTGCGGCAACGTGTTAATAAGTACCATTCGTGAACCCGTGTGTCACGGCAACAAATTATTATATGTATAATAATTATAACGACAAATTCAATTAAATTATTATTTTTTTATGTTTTTACATTACGTGATTCCTTTATTAGTAAAAATATACCAATTTTGTTTCATTTAAAACGCAATCAAATTTCTGTCCAACGTGGGTGTATTTTATTATCTGAAATCCTGTGCCACAAAGAGTTAATGCACGTTTCGGGCTAAACATGAATATTACGAGTGAGACTCGTTGCGTAAAATTTCTTTGTTTTATTTTCATTTTATTATCATTAGGTTGAGTAAAAAGTTCGTTCGCGTTTCTTCACAAGAATATAAAGTTTTGTTATTTTAACATCAGACTTACCTAATCAACGATACATGTACCATTTCGTTCTATGACCTTTCGCCATCTACTTGGTAACATAAATATTCCTCTTTCGTAAAATTTAGGTACACCTGTTTTAACTTGGTCTATGTTTTCAAACGATTTTCCATCAAGGAAATTTTGCGATGCTCGGAATAAATAAAAATCAGATGGCGCCAAGTTCGGTGAATATGGTGGGCGAGGTAAAACGTCCCAATCAAATTGCAGCAATGTTTGTCGCGTTATCAAAGATGCGTGCGGTCGTGCGTTGTCTCGATGGAACACTATTCCTTTTCTGGATCAAACCGAATGCCGTTTTTCTTGTATCGCTGCTTTTAGGCGATGCAGTTGTTCACGATACTTTTCAGAATTAATAGTCTGATTATTTGGTAAGAGTTCATAATACAATATTACCTTATAATCCCGCCAAACCGAGAGCAATACCTTTTTATCGTACTTCTATAGCCGCGGCGAGACTTGCCGTCTTAAAGATACTGTTTTGCGGAAACTATTTAGGTTTGGCAGCGAATGGGTTAATATTATAGAGATTTTTGTAGCGGAGCGAAAGAGAATAAAGAAAATTTTCGTTCTCCAGAGGTTTTCGATTTATCGAGGTTCCACTGTATCCACGGCCACGTTACGTATTTTTTCACAAATTCGTGCGGTCCTCGAATTAAAGTGCCTTTGGGGACGAGTGGTTTGTCGAGGCGTATCGATGCGGAGGTGTAAATATAAAATCGGTGAATATTTCCTTGGGCATATATTTTTGTGCATGGATTAAGGCTGCGCCCTATATCTGATGACCTAAATCCACTTGGGTCATATCAGAGGAAGGCACATTTTCTAAATGACGCGCGCTACTTGAGGGGAACCATTTGTCGCCGGAACGAACATATCAC
Organism: Ctenoplectra terminalis; assembly: GCA_019453375.1. NCBI lineage: Eukaryota > Metazoa > Arthropoda > Insecta > Hymenoptera > Apidae > Ctenoplectra > Ctenoplectra terminalis. Next base: position 43,941 of record SMSQ01025983.1, read on the forward strand.
GGAAATGTTTACTCCGTCGTCAAATTGTCGCAATTCGGATCGGAATTGTTTCTGGAAAATAATGTGTCTCCGGTTCGGTTGGTTCGTGCGACAACGCGATAGGTCGAAGAAGTTTGTTGCTTGTTTGCGCTCGCAGAACGAACAGAAACGGTAAACAATTCTAGGTGAAATAGGTCACCATCGAATTTATGATGAAAATAATCCCTCGTGATTTTAAGATGTAACCGAGGTCGAAAATTGGCGCGGAATGTTGTAGAAAATATGCGAGGGAAATGAAGCAGAATTAATATTTTATGAGATCTGTGGCACAGTATATCTATATACGTTTTGAATTTTCTCATAATCTCGTAGGAAGTTGATTTTATGCATGAAGATATTTTTGCACCGGATAAAGATAATAACTTTAATTAAAATGTTAGGTCTAGGGACGAATAAAGATTTTTTGAACCGGTAAGCTTGAAATTGTTTGTTATTGAGTTGACGAAAAATTATTTGCAATAATTTTTTATAGAATGCTAACATTTTAATTCGTTCGAATAGCGAAATTTACGAAACGCTTACTATTGCTGATATTTATTATAACGGGATAGTTAAACTTTATCGAAGAGTTTATTGTTATTTATATTTAATTTTTTAATTTGTTATCTTTTTTATTTGCTATTTATTTAATTGTTATAATTATTATTTAGTTCATTCAAAATACTAGCAACACTTAGGAAACGCTTACTATTGGTGACATTAATTATAATGGGATAGTTAGACTTTACCGAAGTATTTATTGTTATTTATATTTAATTTTTTAATTTGTTATCTTTTTTATTTGTTATTTATTTAATTATTATAATTATTTAATTTATTCAAGATAACAACGAAATTTACGGAACGTTGATTATTTATTATAATGAGATAGTTAGACTTTACCGAAGCGTTTATTATTATTAATATTTTATTTTTCAGTTTCTTATCTTTGTTATCTACTATTTATTTAATTATTATAGTTATTATAATTATTAAATTCGTTCAAGATAACAGCGAACTTTACGAAACGCTCGCCACCGCTGACATTTATTATAATAGTTTAGTTAAACTTTAGCGAAGTATTTATTGTCATTGATATTTAATTTTTCAATTTTTCATCTTTGTTATCTGCGTATTTTTTTTCATAAAAAATGGTAAGATGATGCAGTGACTTATCAGTGACTCTCGTTGTCCTTAACACTAGAACTACCAAAGTGGTCAAAATGACCAATTCGTAATTTTTTACAGCAATTTTATAAATTTACCATGACATTTCAGAGGCAATTTTCCGTGATTTTCTGTTAAAAATGTAGACAAAGCTTTGTTTCCCTCCCATTTCGTATTTTTTTATACACCTTTCATTATGATTTTTTCGATAGAAATAAGTATGCTTTATTCGTCGGTAGTTCTAGTGTTAAAGACGATGATTAATTTTTATGTATGCATTGATTTAAACAAATTTTTATCAATCATTGCATATCCATTTTAAAATTATAAACATATATAATTTTATTCATAATATAATTTTAACCAGTGCAATTAATTCTGATTAGTTCTTCCCCATACTCGATTAAATGATCAACATTATAGAAAATTAGATATTAGAAATGAAACATTTAATAAATTTTTGCTGTGCAAAATATTAAACACGTTATTGAGCATTTTATTAATTAAAGGTGACCAAAACTATTAATTTATTTTCAAAACTAATCAGCTTATTACTTCTTTATATTTTTTAATTTTTTACCTGAAAATATAAAGTATCAAGATCAAAGAATTATTAATCTAAAATCTAGTTAATCTTAATAAATAATCTGAATGGATATTTACATCGGTAATTATTACTCTACAATTATACGTAACAAACGAACAATAATAGAATAAAAGAATAATGGTAAAACACAATAAAGTATCATCTATATTATGGCTGCAAAGTATTGTATTGAAATCTGCTATTTTTGCTGAGCACAGATTTCTTTGAAACTTGTTTGAAACATTATTCTCATAATTTACTTAACTTAAAAAGTAAATTTAACTTTCGTTCCGAGTATTTCTTCATAAATTTGTCTGTGTCTAAGTTATATATGTACTTAACTCCGTTTCTCATTAACATTATCCGGATAGAACGAATTAATGATTTTTCTTGCGTAGAATTTTCCGCTCGTCCTCTGTTTCAACATCCTCCACATTTACTTGCTCTTATTAGAATTTTCGGAGCGTATCGCAATTTAATTAAACGAGGAAAACATTTGGCGGTAACGTAACGTTATTTACCTTCGACGATACCTGTAACGTTTCCTCTTTGATTGAACTTGTCATTTAAAATTTAGGAAAAAAATATGGTTCATCATTTTCTATATTTAATTTGGTATAATTAATCGTGCAAGAAATTTTTCGCTGTTTATTTTATTTATTTAATATCGCGTTAGCTTAGTAGCCATTAGCTAATAATAGAATTTGTCATTTAAAATTTAGAAAAAAAATATGGTTCGTCGTTTTCGATATTTAATTCAGTATAATTAATTGTGCAAGAAATTTTTCTTTTATTTATTTAATGTCGCATCAGTTTATTAGCCATTAGCTAATAATAGAATTTTTCATTTAAAATTTAAGGAAAAAATATGGTTCGTCATTTTCTATATTTAATTCGGTATAATTAATTGTGCAAGAAATTTTTCTTTTATTTATTTAATGTCGCATCAGTTTATTAGCTATTAGCTAATAATAGAATTTTTCATTTAAAATTTAGGGAAAAAATAAGTTAATATCTCATCAGCTTATTATCCATTCGCAACCACTTTTTGCCGCATTAATACATTGATCGTTACACTATTTCTTTGAAAAGGTACATTATTCAACCTACATTAACAGATATGATTAGCTAGTCACACCTACAGTGAAACGTTACGCAGCGGACACACGCTATTTTGACAAAATTTCGATATAATATAGATCTGANATATTCGAGTTACGCGAGAGATGGAGAAAGGTTATAGAACAAAATGGAACATATACGATTTAATAAATATACAAGGAAATTTAAATGAGTTGCGTTTGAATTTTCTTTAAAAATCGGCAC